>JBAJHX010000053.1:16414513-16453159 GCA_037176925.1 Amniataba percoides | reverse complement strand
ATATACTTGCAGGATATATATATATATATATATATATATATATATATATATATATATATATATATATAAATATATATATTTGTTTTTACAAACAAATTGGCCCTGTGACATAGTGTAACATCAAAGCAATCAACCTCGACTATGGCTGCTTGAAGCAAAGGCCAGGACATTTTGTTATAATGAAAAAAAGACGCTCCCAGCAGTAATTTCATGGCTGCTGAAGCTAGCAGTGGGTAGGTGGTAAAATGGCTTTATTCCAGGTTCAGTTAAAATAGGAGAGAGCATAGAGGTTTATTGTGTGCTTATTGTGACAGACGATGGCTCTCATATCACTTTTTTTCGAAGGCACAGGTGCTTGACTTGTAGTTTTTCAAGGGGTTACTGAATTACAGTGGTTGCTACTGCAGGTTGGACTATCTGTATATTGGGATGTCACTTTGGCAGTGATACCGGTTTATGTGTGCAAAATAAAAAGGGAAAAATGCCAGTGATGCATAGCTTCACCCATATTTCTTTAATATTATTTTTCTTGTGCATTTTACGGCTTCTCTGATGTGCCCTTTCTTGTCAGCGTGTCCAAGCTGATTTATTCTCCTGATGCATGCATAATTTAGCTGTTATGAAGCTGGCGTGAAGGAGAGGGCCACTAAAGCACAAGAGGCATATGTGTGTGTGTATAAAGTCTCAGCTGGGTGCAGCTGATGTGCCATTATAGTGGCTGTGATGAAGCCACAAAGCCAAGGAAACAAGCTGCGGTCTATGATATAGACATGGTTTGCAGTAGGGAGCTGGAATTCACACTTATTATCTCACATTGTTAGCAGAGAGTATAAATCAACAATTATGGGTGACAACTTTGCACTTGACTAGACATTATTTGTGTGAAATGTGTCAGAACTGCATAAAAATCACTTGAATAACAAAATGAAAGAGAAAAAGCAGCTGACGGTTGTTGGTGTCACGTAGAAAAACATTGCTTTGGTTTGCCAGACATCGGCAAACTGTTGTTTAAAAGATCAAATGCAAACTACAGAGACGCTGCACATGAAAACTTGTCACCACACCTTTCTTAACTGGTGGTTGTGGAAGAAACAAAAAAGCGATAGCCATTTCATGCCTGTCTGCATATATTTAATCACTGGAGTTTGGACCCTCCTTAGTGCATTTTGGTGTTTCACATCCCCTTGATTTGCTATGTTGTTTACAGCAGTAAGAGCAATGCCAAACGTTGACAGTCAAATTAAAGGACAGACTTGATTTGGTTTGCCATCAAAGGCATCCAGGAGAGCAGCGGGAGGCATTAATTATTTGACTCTTTTAGGGGAACAAAGGCGACTGTCTCTGGATAGCCAATTAGAGGGATTGCTGAAGAACAGGGAGCAAGGTTCACTTTAGTTACAGTGTATCTCACTCTGCCTGATTGCCCCCCTCCCCATATCTGTCTTTCTATCTTTCTATCTACTGTAGCTTGGCAGGAGCTGGAAGAAATGAGGCTAACTATGTGCGGTCATCCAATCCTCCCATTCACGAGCCTCTTGGCCCCGTTGGCACATCACTCTGCCAATTGTGCCAGGCTGGAGTTATCTTGTCTGCCCATTTAACAGCTGATCTACAGTGCATGCAGTGGGCTGTGTGGGCTTGATGCAAAGCCAAGTGGTGTTTGATTGATGCAACCAGAATATCATCAATCTGATAGATAATTTGTTACGTTTCAGTGTGCCTGAAAACAATTGCATTACCTATCCACTAACATTAGCAGACACTGCAGAGATTATCATATATTTATAATTCTCATCCAGTCACATATGGTAGTAGAAATCGGCCCCAAACTCATAACTAACCAGTACATGTACATTAGATTTCACCAGTGTATTAAATTGAAATAACAAGCTCAGGAGAGCAATCTGGCCCTTCAGTCCCTTATCAAATGGAATAAAATGAAAGATAGAATATGGATAAATGAGAGGAATTATTTAACAACACAATGTCTGCTGCATCTTTTTCTCTGAATGTGCTGTAAAAGCTAATTCTCCACATTTCAAACATTGGTTGCACACATGGGACTAATATGCTACATAGGCAGCACCATGTCAGCAGTGTGTGTGCATCAGTGTCACACTGAGTTCACTCGGTCATTTTTGTCACATGCAGTCAAGATCCTCTGAGCCAACAGACATTCAGCACACAATAGCAACCTCAGAATCTTCCTAATGATATACAGTCAGTCAGTGAGTTACTGTAAATTACTGATTACCTGACTGCAAACTTGTAATTCGATTTCTTCTCTAAAAATGTAATGCTACCTTATTTGCTTTTAAATA
The DNA here is from genome assembly GCA_037176925.1 of Amniataba percoides. Taxonomy (NCBI): domain Eukaryota; kingdom Metazoa; phylum Chordata; class Actinopteri; order Centrarchiformes; family Terapontidae; genus Amniataba; species Amniataba percoides. The sequence goes on along the minus strand of JBAJHX010000053.1, from coordinate 16,450,838 downwards.
TAACCTAATGGTAATGTGTTAAAAAAAGTGAAAATCATCATGTAAATGGCAACTTGTCAGCCTCCACTATGACTGACTATGTTAACTAGTTATTGTTACTTTTTTCACACTTTCTCCTCACATGCCTAAACTGACCAGTCTCTTATTATCTAGCTCACTTTGTTGTCCAAATCATGGACAGCCTGTAGGTTTGCTGCAGTTTCTAAACAGATACTTTATGTAAGTGCAAGGGATGAAGATTATAAAATTATATTCGTCTTTCTATTTTCATACTTTATAAATGATTGTTACTTGATCATTGGGTTGAGTTGTTTTGCGGCACATTTGAATAAAAAAATAGCTTCAGATACCACCACTATGTATATGGCTGTAAAAAGGACAGAACAGCATAGTTTGCATGATTTTATTTGCTTTTATGAAGGCATAGTTCTTTTTTTATGAATTTATTTGTGCTTAAAAACAACAGAAGGATATCATTGCTTTTACTGCGAGAAACCCAAATTGGATTGTTTGATTTAGGTTTAGGTTCAGACTGTTGTCTGGGAGACAGCTGCCTGAGCGATAATGAAGGAGTAAGTATTTTTTCCTGGGAAGTAAATACATTTATTTGGTGTTCAACTTCTTCTACTTCTTGTTCTTCTTGTTCTTCTTCTTCTCACATTAACCTTGCTGTGGTTTGCTTGTGAAAATTTCCATTTTTTCAGCTATAAATAGTCACATATTAATTCAATATTGACATTTTTTCAGATCTTTAACAATAAATGTGACAGACAATTGACTAAAATAAACAGTGCATGCATGCCTGCATACAGTAGGTCAGAATTTGCACATATCTGCATCTTTTAAAATAAGCCCTATGTGGTTACAAAATACAGCAGAAACATCTAATGATCAATACTGAACATGCAACTCATTGTCCTTCATAGGTTTGCTGAATTGACTCCACTGCTGCTGGAGTCATTGCAAATATTGACAGAATGAATGAAAGAAGTGCCCTGGAGATATTTTTGGGCTAAACGCTGGAATACAGCTTCCACATGGCAGGTTTTTGTTCAAAGAGCATTTGACTTTCTGGTGCTATAATGATGCATTGAACATCGAACACTATTTCAGCTGTAGTTTCAACTGTCAGCAGTTAAATGATAAAAGTAAGTAGCTCGTTGCTTTCTGTGCAGGTGCTACATGTTGGATCGTTTGCCTCCTATCTATATCACATTTCGAATATTGATCGGTGGAGGAAATGATAGAAAGAGACAGGTGGCCTGGCATTTTTCTTAATATGTCATCAACGCTTTGGTGTGGCGATGGATACTGTGAGACAGACTAAAATCCCCTGGCCCTCAACACCATCATGGATATAAAGTGGCGGCAGCTCCAGATCTTACCACAAAATATCACTGGCATTGCTCTCTGCAGATTGGTATTCACAAAATGTCACCGGGAAATATAAGTGCTTTCACACTGTCAGAGGGCTCAATCAGTCATATTTACATCATCATCCGCAGTGTCACATTTTTTTGTCTTGCTGCTCAGTTCAGGGTGAACTGGTTTCTCTCAAGACTATCAAAACAGAAAAAAAGGGAAAGAGGCAGGAAAGTGATGTAAACAGTTGACCCTTAGCTTGTCCCATGTTATACAGGGGCATAGAGACAGGGAGGTCAAAGAGGACTGACAATACAGATACGTGAATGAATAGCTGTGAATGTAACCTGTAGAGATTGTCCATGTATAAGATCCAGAATTTTCTGAGGTTACATTAAATAAATGCCTTTTAACAAATATCACATGTTGCATTCATCCTCAAAGTGCAAGCTGACCCTCGATGTTATCAGAGTTTGAGCTAACATTAGCTGTCACTGCTAATTATAATATGCATACTGTACAATCCAACAAAGTACTTTTTTTTTCATCTTTTCATGACGATGGCAGCATCTGAGGACAGACGGAAAGGATGTGACGGCTGTCGCAGTCACAGCCAGCTCAAAAGAAGACACTCAGGATGAGGGGGGATAAGAGAAAGCCAAAAGCATATAAGAAAGTGGTATAGATGGGCATGAGAAAGAGGAAAAGAGAGAGAGCAACTCATAAATCAAGTAGAGGTGAGATTGCTGAATCAGGGTTGATTGTGCCTGGGAGAGACAATAAAGCCTGTAATCATCTGTCTCTGCTGCACAGACCTGGCAATTATCTGCCCATACCTGACCGCCAGAACAGAAAGGGCAAGATCCATCTACCTTTACCCTATATAACTCCACATTTTTAAGGGGAAATTTCGTCTGCGGATGCAAACTGAAAGGACAAAAAACACCCTCCCTCAGTCTCGTTGAAAACAGGGGAGTCGTTTGCAGAGTGTTGCAGGGATTGTCATTTTTTTCCTCCAGGTCAGCCATATGTGGTGTTTGGGGGCTGATTCAAAGGAACAAGCGACGGTATCTGTTTGGATCTTTCATCTCTCTCGACCCACACATGTATTAACAGACGCGCACAAGGTACCCTGTCAATATATTATATCAGATAAAAGAAGAGTAGCCGCTCATTAAGCTGGTATAACGCTGCCTACGGCTCCATTTGCTTCCAGTGCAGTTCCTTCATCATTACGTCTGCTTTCAAACAGCTGTCTGATATTGGCATTAAGAGTACAAATCTACCTCCATTTCCCTCCAATACATCTGAGCCTGAAGCATATGGACCATCACTCTCCGACTGAAAGCACTGCACTAAGGCCTAAAAGCATTTTTCGCCAGCCCAATAACAGAGGCAAATGAATAGTGTGGTTGTAATTAATCTTTTCTATTGACTGAATAAAACCTCTTGGTGGAACTCAGCTAGTGAATGCTCTGTGTTTTCCCTTCCTAATAGGAGAGTTTGGAGAATAATTGCAAAGTTGTTTCCAGTACTGTGGATGATCAATGCTTTTATCAACCACAAATTAAAAGGCAAAAAGGCACTCAAGAAAATAATACCTCCCAACAGGTGCTTTGTGAGCAAAGGTCATTTGTCATTTGGGTTTATGTGTTCATTCACTGTTTATCCACAGCAAAATTAGAAATCTGTCAGCTTATGGGGAGGTATTGTTGCCTGTTTTCTTGTCACATGTATAAAGATTATTTACACCCAAGAACAGAGATCACTAAGCAGCTTTTCTCAACATGTCAGTTCTCTTTTTCAGACAATGGTAACACAAGAAAATCACAGTAGAGCGATCGCACAGCGGGTTGCAAGACAATGAGCTTTCATTGACTCTCAATTAGGTGAACCACAGCAGCGTCACTGGGAGTGAACAAAGAAATGAACAGATTGGTGATCCCAAATCAGGGGTACCTGTGTACTTCTGCGGAGAGAAAGATTGCGTGATTAAGTCATTAAAAAAACAAACAAACAAACAAAAAAAACAAATAAAAATCCAAAAGGAATTATGGGTAATGGAGAATTGGAGTGATGCTGGTCTTCAGTAAATGTACTGTCATAATTGCAGGTAATTGCAGAGTGTACATCTGCCACCAACATAAGTCAGTTATGACAACTTATATGTTGAGAGAGCATGAAAACTAGCGAGCAACCAAACAGACAAAATGTTTAGATAAAACTAATGGATAAATGGTTTAAATGGTTAGATAACAGCTAATTTGAGACAGCTGAAATAGTTATGGTTTAAATAAGTATTTAAATTTCCTGAATAAACAGGTTAAGTAATTAGTTAAATATTACATATAAACAGTAGAAATAATTATCTAAAGGTTAAAGATAAATGTGTGAATTTATTAGCCAAAGGTGATGGATAAATATTTACAATAAGCAGCTAAAGATACTCAAAGGCTATTTGAAATCTGTGCTAATTAACCAAAAGTAATGGTTAAATTGTTGAATTAATTAGCTGCAGGTAATGGATAAAAACATTAAATAATTAGTTAAAGGTAATGGCTAAATGGTTGAAACTTCCAGCATCTGCCACTCAAAGTGCTAATGGTACAAATCAATAATAAATACTGTGGTGTTACGTAACGCCCACGTTATTAAAAAGTGACGAGTGAAGTCAATAAATGGATACTCGTGCTTATCTGATAGGGTTGTGGGGGTACGTCAGAAGAGGTTAAGAGCCACTAAACTGAATGAATAACTCAGAATCAAAGCGGTTGTTTGTCAGTTTTCCTTTTGCGTTAGAGCCAGAGGGTAAAAAAAAAAAAAAACACACACACACACACCCTTGAAGACCATTTTCCCTTGTCACTCCTCCTGGTTTAGCCAGCAGTCAGGGTCCGTATTGCCAGGGGAGCTGCACGACCTGATAAGCGGAGGTAGAGGCTCTCTGACACATCTGTCTGCTTGATGAGCCAAGTGTCAAAGCCTCCCAAAGTGCTGGATGGAGTGCATCAATAAACGACTTTAATCCTCTCCTGGGGCCAATGTCCCCCCACTAATAAGGGATCGTCTTACACCACTGGCAGTGAGGAGAGAGGTAAAAGTGGCTTGGCATGGGCCTCAGCACGGGGATGTACAGTACACAGGGAATTGTCTACACAGAGGTAACAGGCTGTAAATCACACACGCCTGCTGTTGCCTTAATTGCTGAGCTGAATTGGTGTTTTGTTTCCTCCTCCTTCTCACTTTACCTCCCTCTTTTGCCCTCTGTCCCTCTTTTCTCTCTCTAAAGTACATGTCTATTTGTCATCACTCGTTCTCCAACACCTCTTCCGTTTGTTGTATTTCAGGCTCTTTTCCCCCCCACACCTCCGCCATGTGTCCAACTGCGCCCCAGACAGACTCACTTGCCAGACAGAAGAGGAAAAGCAGAGGGATGGAGGCCGGTGGCTGGGCAGTATTGGTTGTGCTGAAGGACGTGTGGGTTGCAAGCATCCGCAGGGAAGATCCAATGAGTGTTCCAGTCAGAGTGACCCTAATTAACCACATATTATCTGCAGGCTGTGTGGAGGATTAAGGCCCTCAGCTCTGGACCCTGCAGGCCCAGAGACCCAAAGGCAGAGGACTCGGCACTAAAGCACACTTCACATTCTGCCTCAAAGCAAGACACAGAGAGGTGGGGGCGTGACGCCGGACCAGAAAAAAAGAAGCACACAGCACGCTGCAGAGAAGTCTGGCTACTTGAAGCGTATCTGGAGGTCAGAACCTTTCTATAATGACCAAATAAACATATAAAATCCCAGCTGCAATGTACCGCACAGTGCAGGAGGAGCATGTAGCCACTCTCTCTGGCACCCCCACAAAGATGGAGACATATTGCGGTCTTTGTCTGTCATATCTCTCCCTTCTGCCCAGGTGCTGTTTGAACAAATTGAAGTTTCTGTAGGAGGAGGGGATCATTATTCTATTTAGAGATAATGAGCTCATTTTCTCATTTGACATTAGAACACCCAGAAATGAACACTTCTCCGTGTTGACAGGTCGTCATACACGCGGCACGCTGCTGCAGCATTACACCAGCGCCTATTGTCAACAAGGCAACGCAATCTAGGAACTACACAAAAAAAAAAACCCTCATCGAGGCAACACAATAAGCAGCCCCCACAGGCAGGCGCAGACTCTGATTTCTGTGGAAAACATTTTAGCAGCAGCTGTGACATACCTCATTTCATGTGACAGATGAGCCAATATCAACAACATGATTTAACAGAAGATTAACTGACGCCAACCAGCCAACTGTCTGCAGAATCCAAAGGTTATAGCTCATAAGACGCGTCGTTTCTTAAAGTATAATGTGTTATTACAAGTGTTACGAGCTGCTAGTGAATATATTTCACATTTACATAACAGCGAACTACTGTATGAAATAGAGCAGTGTTAACAGTTCAAGCATTTACAGGGCTTTCATAAAGTATTACAGGGTAAATCTATCCTCCGCTAACCCTGGTGTGCAGCTGCTATTCTGAGTCACTGTAACATTTCCTGCAGTTCTGCGCTGTAATTCAAGCTTTAACTCCTGACTCAAGGCCCGCGCTGTCACCTACCTCGGTCTGTGTCGTAGAGGTAGACGAACTTCTGCCACTTGTAGTGGGAGAGCAGGCTGAGGACGGCGCCCCGGAGGGCGGGGCGCATCTGGATGACAAACTGCACCTCATTATCGGTGGGGTAACTGGGTGTGACAAAGGAGGTGTGCAGAGCGCCGCAGAACGAGGTCAAGGTGTTCATGGACTTCTTGTCGTAGAATCCGAAGATGGCGTACACTCCGCGGGAGAATTGGGAGCAAACTGTGGGGAGAGCAGAGAATAATGGTGTCAACACATCCGTGAGCAAAGCACATAAGCGTATCCACAAATATGGGTCTCATCACTCCATGTTTATTTGATACCGCACACACCACCGATGACCTGCCAATAAGGTCCCTTGTGTCTCTGAATGAAAGGCTATTTACAGTAGTGCACATCTTATTTTTTTTTAATGATAAATATTCTAAATAATAATATGAATAAGAATAAATATATTATGTTATTGAAATATTCTGTCTGCTTAAATTTGTTCAAGACTGTAGATAATCATTTTACTCTACTCAGAAAATTAATTACTTATACTAAATAGTTACTAATGATTGATTTACTGATTGCTAGACCAATCATTACTCCCCCATTTCTTTGATCAGTTTTCTACAACTAAATGTTTAAATTTTCCACAAAATATTTGTCAAAGTATAATATCAATTCATCATATCATATCATATTTGTTTTGGATCAGAGCTTAAATAAGGAGTCAAATTATCAGTTTGTTGACCAACAGAAAATCAACTACTGATGTGATGTCTCATCACGTGCGTTAAGTTCATGTCGGTCATGTTTCTGTTTCCTATTCTTGCTTGTCTTTTATTTTGAAACCCTAACTCTCCTCTCGTTTCTGGTCCCTTGACTTCCTCCCAATGTGTCTTTCCCGCCTGTGTGATTGTCTGCCTCCGCCCTGATTGTTTCCACCTGTTCCCTATTACCTCATGTATATATTGTCTGCGTTTCCCCTGCGTCATTGCCAGATTGGTCTCGTCAAGACAGCTTTACTCATGTCATGAGGTTGTCAAGAAGTGTGTACAATCTAGCCTTTTTAAATACTTTAATCTAAATCCTGTTTGTGGGATTGTGTCCTGCGTTTGGGTCTGTCTGCCTTGAACCACCGTAACAACTGATCAAGTCGGCTTCTTTATTTGAAGGAATAGCTGCCTTTCTTTGTCCTTTGTGACAATAAATTGAATCTCTTCATATTTGGACTATAAATTATGAGAAATAAAATGACATGTTAGACTTAATGGTAAATAATGGTGGGTTTTTGGGGTTCTTGTCTCTAAAACTTGAAAAAAAAAAACTGACGTCATCAGGGTTTCCTCAGTTTGCATTTGGGGACAAAAGAATTACAACAGAGATTCTTTGTTATAAATTGATGTGTTGGTAGAAAGACTCTAGTGAAAGAGTGTATCAAATTGCATTAAGGGAAGCGGGGGATCCAGCATTTTTCTCTACAAGTCAGGATATCTCTCATTCTTTATTTTTGACCACTTTTTTTCAGTCTATTTTGAATCAACCAGAGAAAGTAAAATAAAATATTACATCACTTCAGTGCCCATTTAATCATTTCATTTATATCTATTTCTCATTATGACCTTGTGTGTATACACAGTGTAGCGTATGACAAAAATGAACGTTAATACAGGATGTACAAAAAGACAGCACAGTGAACAGATCTGGGAGCAGCAGCCTGCAGTGTGGCGGGATGTCAGCAAAACTCCCGCAGGTGTAACACAGGCGTCAGAGTGTGTGTGTGTGTGTGTGTTGTGTTGGTAGGAAAGTGGCAGCCAAAGGATAGAAACGTCACGCCATTCACCGAAGGTCTCCAGCTCCCACCAGGAGCTCCCACCAGTTATCGCTCTGCTCCCTCATCCACAGTGAACGGCTCACTGCAGCACTCACAGCAGCTGCGAGCGCCACCGCTGCCTGTCGCCGCTTCTGTTGCCTCCTACGAAAAGAGCTGGAAAAGACAACTCTCTCTGCCTCGAGTGAAAAGCGAATGCAGTTTCGCTGTCAGTGACCTTAAACCCTGTCGATGCCACAATGTCAGTTACAGCTGCGCACTTGGCACCTTGGATGACAAATGAGATGTAGTAGGGGCATAATCTGAACATATATATATATATATATATAGCATGTAAAGATCTCATTTTGATAAAAGACTGACCTACAATGTCCACTTGTGAGGGAAAAAAACAACCCTTTTAACAAGCTGCACATGCGAGATGCTGTTCAGTAAAATTATTATCTGAGGGAAGCAAAGGTAAAAGAAAATAAGCAGTTCCACGATCATTTGAATGTTTTTCCCAGTGACAAATCTATAACAACCACTTTGGGGGAATGAGCATCTCAGTAATACAGGCTTGTTTCTTTTTTTTTTTTTTTTATCAGCGCGTGCATCTGATGACATTTCTTGAGAGGCGAAAAGAAAACGTTTCCATTTGTTTGTGTATTCATCATGCACTCTAGTGGGACAGCGCAAATTGTCAGGCAGGAGCGGCTTCCATTCAGCCAGAAGCCATTAATGTGTAAACTAACATTCAGAGCTACAGGTGTGTTTTGCTTTCCTACCCTATCATGAATGGCTGTTCACTTATTCTGATTGACTCTCAAGTGTTCCCGCTGGGTAATCAAGCATTCTTAACATCCGTAAACACTTTGAATATTCCAGCACAATGGCTGGGTGACAGGAGGGAATGGCTCTATTCTCTCTTACGTAACGGCTGTGTTAAATATTTGTCTCCGATTGGCTGTCTGGATATCCAGTTTGTTCGTATGACTGGACGCATCAGACGCGGCTAAGGCCCTTGTTTAAGTATTGCTCTAAATAAGAAATACCGGTATTGTCCAAGGTTATTGGTGCTGAACCTGCACACAATCCATCACCGGCCTGACAGTCTGCATTCTTGCCTTCATCCTAATCGAGCGCAAGATGCAATCACACACACGTACGCGCAGACAATAGCCATGTTATTTCTTTTTGGTTTTTGATTTTTTTTTCTGCCCGTGCGATTTCTTCTGTCTTTGTGAGGAACGATGCCACTGTATGTGCGAACCTTTCAGGCACTCAGAGGACAACATGACAGCGCTCACGTACCCGACTCTTAAGCACAATTGCTGTGTGAATGAGAGATCTAGTCACTGGTGGGATTTGCCTCATCCTTTTTAATTCTATTCCCTCCCTATCTATCCCGGTACAGACACCTCTCCCAAGGTATAGGCATCCATTCTCAGCAACACACACACACAGACACACACGCCTGCAGACATACAAGCGCGCACACACACACACACACACACACACCAACACACACACAACGCTGCTTCCTGATAAGTGAATCAACAGATGGACAGCAGTATTGTGGGAAAGTGCTGCAGGGTGAGTGGTGCAATCTCCCCACTCTGAATGGTAGCCAGTAGGAGTTCCAGCCCTCGTCGAGGCCCAGTTTTCTCTGCACTCTCTCTTAATTTGGGCCAGTACTGACACAGAACCTATCCTAGGGGACCAGATCTGGCAGCCTCTTTCTCTCTGCTCAGCTGTCCTTTGCTTATTAGGTTGAGCTTTGAGCGAGCCCGAGCCTCAATAACAGATATGTCCACACGCCCTCATCTCGCTCCCTTCTCTCCCCCATTGGGCTCTCATCTTGGCCCTGTTAGCGATACGGCGTCTTTGTGCTGCACCCTTTTCAGGGTCGCCACCTTATTGTAGTTGAAAGGTTCGCGTGTTGCGGGGGCCTCATGAGCGATGCAATCTAGAGTGATCTGAGCTCCGGGTGGGTTCTCTCCCGGCAGCGAGGTTTAGAAGGATGCTCTAGACAAAGAATAACCTGATCTGTTCTCGGGCCACGCGCCAGCCGGTCTCGCTGCACCAGATCTGCCAGCATCCTGTAACTCTGCCCCTCAAACACAAGTCATCCTGCCACAAGAGCTGCACTGTCCTTCCCTCACGATAAATCCGTTCTCCACATGCACCTCCACCATCTCCAGAGTCTGCCCTCATGGGCATTTGAGACAGCTTACATAGTTTACTGTGGGGCTGGCAGTCAGAGCTATAAATAGAACTGAGCACAGTGAGTCTAACACTATATACAATTAATGGAAGCAGTGTTATTGATTTTCAATGGAGTGCCATACGTGCTGTGCAGTGCAGAAACCCCTTGTTTTCTCACTCTTAATCACCATTGGCCCATTTCCATTGTGAGAGGCTAACAAGCCGCCCCACATGTTGAGGCTCTGTGGGCTCTGAGGGCAACTGAAGGTACACTGTGGCGCAGTGCTGATGGTAAATCGGAGCCCTGGAGAACCTTCAGGTGCCGCTGATCATGATTGATTAAGCAAATGCGTCATCCCATCAGTAAAAATGACCCTTGCTTTGGCAGGCCAAACAGCTACAGCCGTCATTTCTTACAAATTGCTGCGAGAAAATCGAGGAAAACAATTTGCTTTTCTACCCAGTGCTAGTGGAAAAAAAAAGACAAAGCAGCGCTGGCTCTTATCGCCGGCAGCCGGGATCACCTGAGAGGAATGAGCAAGTGGCCTTACTTCTTTAACTCACATATTTCTGTGTAAAACTGAAACTTTCTAATTAATCAACATTTCTGTCACAAGCTGCACCAATTTGCTACCCCACTAATTTGCGGAGCATGTAAATTTCTTAACCTTTTAACTTTTAATGCATTTTTTTATTAGTTCTTTCAGTGGAGGGTGAATAACGAGGCAGCAGAACAAATGAGCAGAGCATATACACTGCCAAGTTTATTGATAGGAAATGGCAAACAATAACGCAATCAGCAGCAACATATTGACCAAGTCCAGCTGAGGAATTTAAAGTTTCTTTGCGGTGAAAAAGAAAGTCAATAGCACAGAGATTTCAGCTTAATAACTTCAATAGAAAGAAAAATGCTTTTTGTTTCAGCACAAAGGACTGGTTGTATCTTCATTTCTTAACCTTTCTGTATTGAGTTCCCTATTTTTTGTCATCTGTGAAAGCCAAACTCAGAGCTGAATCTGTTCCTGAGAGGAATTCGAAGTTCTGGATTACCCTTTTGGAGCCCAGAGGAACCATACACTGTATATGTATGTATTCCTTCACTTCACTCACTTTCTCCCAGAGATGTCTCTTCATGCAGCACTGATCCCCTCCACACTCCTTCAACGCCTCACTGTCTCTCTCCATTCTCCTCTCCTCTATCCCCACCACTAAATTTGACCTCTTCTTTTGTTGCCTGTCTTTTGCCTCAGCCATCTGGTCAGCCCCCAAAGCATGCATCCTCTTCAAGCGTGGCAGCATGTCTCTCCACCTGAGTGCCTCTCCCTTTCCCCTCTCACATTGTTTCCCCCATAATATCACCCCGCTCCATCAGTGGAGCAGAGATTGGTCTTGGACTGAGGTAGAAAAAAAAAAAAAAGTCAGTGCCCGGCACAGTCAGGAGAGAGAGCTGCTGTGGAGAAATGCCCTGGCTCCTTCCTCATCCCTGTCAGTAATTAAATAAAAATGAAATAAATGTTGTGCTGTAGGTGGAAATAAGGCAGAGGAACCTGTCTCCAACTCTGCAGAAATAACACATCGGTTAATATAACTCAATGATTCTGTGAGTGTCACCTTGAATTTCAATAATGCTAATTTACTCACACGTCCTCAGACAGCCATGCGCATGTACACAGAGTCATTAGAGGAGCTCGCACGAGGACCAAGTGGTAAACAACACAAAGATAATTCTCTCTCATCTACTCCCTTCTCTTTTGCTCCTTCTCCAATCTCATTTTCCCTTTTTTTTTTCCTCTTCTGCAGCTAACCGTGCCTCCTCCTCCCCCCTTGCTGCTGCAGGGAACCATGCATCCCATCTCCAGTTCACTGGTCAAACACACACAGTGTGCCGCCCTCATTCCCTTCTATAATCAGGACACTTGGCAGTGCTACGGGGATGTTACATTTCTGATGCATCACTTGAGATGGCTGGCCTGGAATGCTAGTTCAGAGGGATACGTGGTATCCTGCAGGCATGCCGGGCTAATTCATAAAAAAAAAAAAAAAAAGAAAAGAAAAAAAAACCTTTTTATGCACTCAAAGTATTTGGACTTCCATGCTCTTTCCCATGAGCCAGGGCTTTGCACAGCCTTGGGAAGGGGGCTGGGAACATTAAATGTCAGCGATGATTGTATCTGTTTAGCTGTTTTCTTCGTCTTTTTCACAAACCACACTTTTTCCCTTTGTCTTTATTGGCTATGTTGTGTCACCTCTCAGCCACACGTCCTCTATTTCCTGCCTGTGTCTCGATCCCCTCCTCCCTCCAAGCCTTGTAGTTCCTCTTCCTGGTACCACCCCCACCCCCCATCGCCGGTTTTTACCAGCCTAGGACCAGCTTGTCCCGCTCTGAGGAAGGGATGCTGTCACTGGGAGATAGCTTGTAAGTGCCCCAGGGGATTGCATCAGCTCTTGTCATATAGAGATGTGAAGTGCTTCAAACTGTTAACTTAAATGGCAGACCCAGATTCAAGAACGACTCAACTGCAACGGTGCTGTGAAACGTTAAAAGGAAGCTGTTACTAGTCGCGTTCCATCAACATCTACCATCTATTTACACTTCAAATTATCTGCTGGGTTAAATGACATCAACACTCGCACTGTGGAAAAGGAGCAAACAAAAACACACATTTACTGCATTCGTTAAATGTATCCAGCTGCTCGCAATAGTGCACGGCCACTGTGTGCTTTAATATAATCAGTATTATTGTTTACTGTTTTGATTTGAGGCATACTACCAAACAAATGAAATAAAATTGTTTTAACTGTGTGAAATGTTAATAATAATGTGACATTAAGTTAATTTCTGTTTTTCAGTATTTTTTGGACATTGCATGACTTTATTAGATAGTGGCAGTAGAGAGACATGAAATATAAGACAGCTGGGAAACAAAGGTGCCCGGCCCACTAAAACCACAGATGCTGCAGTTCGTGGTCGGCATTTTAACCCAGAAGCCACAGAGGCAGCACTTGAAACTATCTTTTTAGATATATTGCTATAATATAAATTGATTTAAAGCTTGCCTCTCAAGTTTTTGACCACTAGTAGCCAATGGAGCAGTAATTGTCAGAGAAACACAGCAATGTACAGGAGAAATGAGGGGATAAAGAAGACTATTGCATTAATATTGGCGAAAAGAACATTTTTGTTTGCAAGGAAACTCCACAGCAAAGCATTAAGTCATGGAGATCAGCATTTAATCTAAAGCTAAGCAGGTGATGAAGCTCAGCTATGAGCTCATACTGCCAGATCAGAGATCCCCACTGCTAAATACATCATCTCCTGTTTAGATCTGAAAACAACAAAGTACAAGCAATCTTTATCTGTGTGTGTGTGTGTGTGTCTTTGTGCCTTCCTGTGTGTTCGACCGCTAGCATGTATGATGGATGACATGGGACAAGGAGGCTGACCTGGGGATGTTCTGGCACCAAGGCCTGTTAGCTCGGAGCTCACCCACCAAGAGATCGGCACCCCCGTGAACCGAGGACAAGTTTCACACTTCCTGACTTTCAGCCTTTGATTTTGTTGGCGACTGACTGAGCTCTGTGCACACATAAACTGTTTGTGTTTCTATAACCTTTAAATATACATTCATATTTTATGTCGTAGCCATGTAATGCTGCAATAGAGTGTGCATAGATTAAATAACAGGAGATGGAAGAGTATGGTTTATTGTATTTGCCTGGTGTGTGCAGATTGTGAAAGCACAATGTAACTTGCATTGTGTGCACTGAAAGTAGCATGTCTGTCAAAGAGGGAGCAGTGTGGCTGCTCTAGCTCACAAATGACTGTTTCTCTGCCGCTTGGATGGATGGATGGATGGAGAACAGGTCAACTATTAGAAGAAACATAATCTTATTCCAACATGGCAAATGCATGTGCGAGATTTTTGTCAGGTTTCTTGCTCACCAATTTTGATCCAAATGTAAAGTGTGAAATAACACAAGCTTGTTTTTCTTAAAATATGGAAACGTTTTAATATCGGAACAAGTGCAAATATTTTTTTGACCCCCCCTCCTGCTCATATTTATAACTATAAACACTTTAAGTCCACTCCATATAAGAAACTTAAATATGAAAGCAGCCATTTGTGAGAAAATCAAATGTTATCCAGTCTGTAGCATTTACAAACAAGGCAATGTGATTAAGTTTTAATTAAATCTGAGTTATAATATTTATTTTGGTTTGTCTAAAACCAATCGCAGCTACTGTTCTGTTCTAATAGGAAACAGCTTTTGTTGACTGAACTGTATACAAGATAACCATTAGAGTATCCTTTGAGAAGGAATTAATGGATGTTTATGCGAAAGTATAAAATTGTAGGTTTTTTCCCCTCTGAGCTGGATATAGGGTAGTGTATCCAATTGAGGAGGACATTATGGAAATGTGTGTGAAAGCATACAATTCATGGCATGATTTACATTCTCTTTGAAGCTTCAAGAATTGGACCTAAAGGGATCCACAGGAAAAACCACTTATCCCATACCATAATGCATCTGAGTGCTCTGATGGAAGACACATATACAGCCTAAAACCAGTCAGTCGCCTTTAAGACGTGGCCAGACCTCAGCTCTGTTTGCAAGAAGAAAGGCAGAATTAAATGCAGAGAAATCACATCTGAATTACGTGATATGATTCTGTTTGTCAAATCTCTGCAGGTTTGCCAAAGTAAGCCGGGGGAGGATTACTTATGCAGACTAGAATTGTCTTCTTTTTAAATTGATCCAATATTCCAATTAAACTGAATTTTGGGATGTGACCGAATTACAACTTTGGCCCGGTGTCATTTATATAACAATTTATTTTTTTATTACTGCAATGGCAGTGAAAGTATGCTCTTTGAAATGAATGAATATTACTTATACTTGACTTATTGTATTAATATATTATGTTATCATATGTAACTAACACCTAATTCAAAGGTACATCTCTTCCTCTCTATATATTATAGAACATATTATATTATAAATATAATATATTCATATTCACAAGAATACACATGCATTCAAAACCTTTGTTTCATCATGAATAATTACTGACACATTAGAGGTTTGACTGCTACATATTACTATGTACATAGTATCCTGAAGATGAGAAACTGATCCCAGAGTTACTCAGGTCAGATATGGCCTGTGAGCCCATACTTCCATATGACTGGAGTTCATTAACTATTCTCTTTCCTCTCTTGTTTTTCTCTGCAGTGTTTCATCCAGCAGCTCCTTCTCTTCTCAAACTCCTAACTCGATGATGTAGTCCTGTACTCGTGAGAGCCGGTGAGCAGTGAGCAATCCCCAGGAGAGTCAATGGCTCTCAACTCCATCTCCTTCTGACAGATATGTTCACCTTCAAGGTCTTACCATCGTGCTTTTGTTTGAGCGCAGAGCATCACACGGGGCTGAGAGCGCCGTGTCCGGGTCAAACAGACCCTCGCAGCACAGAGGACCTGCACATGCGGTGATGTCTTCATCATCACGGCAATGCCCTCTGTTTGACCAACAAGACTCATTATGCGGAGTAGAACAGCAGGAGGTTTGAACAAGAGCACTGTTCAAATGTTCAGCGCGTTGGCCATTTCAAGTCCCGATAACAGTGTTGTGATGGCAGCTGCGAGATTGGGCAGTTTGCTGAATAACTCTGGGGAAAATCAGCGTGATAGGACTCAACCGATACGTGCAGGAATCTCTCTTCGCGCGCCCTTGTCCGCTGCATGTCATTTCCTTGACACATGCAATTAAGGACTATCTATGCGAGCAGATAACAGACCCAGACCCTCGGCCTTTGCCTCACCTCGAAAGCCGTGCCCCATCACATTGAACAAATAACAATCCCTTCCTCGACAGGCTCACGCCGTCCACCATTTGCTGCAATGCAGAGGCGAGGCAAGTGCTACAGGACTTGTCTTATCCTTTCAAAGATGATCACTCCGCTCGCCCTCAGGAAGATGTCACTGGTACGCAGCGAGGACATCTGCCGAACGCTGACCCTTTGAGTGCGGCTGTGCGCATTTTTAAGGAGGATTCAGCCGAGTATGAAACATGTAAGGCTTATGATATTCTGTAATTGGATTTCCGAGAAAGCTGGTGACAAAGTCCCTCACACACCACTAATCCTCCCAATCAGCACTGCGGGCCTAAAGCGTGCTCCTCTTTGCAGATGAATATGGAAGAAGGGAAGGGAGCGCGAAGCAAGGACGAACGCAGGGATCGCAGATGAGGAGGGCGGGCGCGATCTGCGGCGCGGTGCGGCGGCACGAGGACGGACGGACATCGACATGTCCCGACGCACGCAGCATAATCACCATCTCCGCGCCGGGAGCGAGACGACTTAGAGGAGGCAGGGCGCGGGGACAGCTGCGAGAAGGAACGGGGGGAGACAGAGTTCAGCGTGTCAGAGCACAACGGCAAACATTCAAACTGTTGCTGTCAGAAGTGGTCTGGGGCTCTGCCTTCACAACAAACAGGCAAGATTAGCTTTGCTGAATCACAGGAAACAGTTCACTTTAGGACTTCATCACGACAGATGCCTTTAAGAAAAGGAGACACGGGGAGAAAAAAACTCTCAGCCATATCAAAGAGATTAAAGGAATAGTTTAAGGAGATGGCTGTAAATTATTACACCTGACTGCAGGAGAGCCGGGCTCGCCTGGGTAAAGATTTGTGGTGATATTTCAGGTGTTGAGCAGCGCACCCGGCTGACTTGTTTTGAATCAAATTCTACACAGCGGGGGAAATACTCAGCAGCTGAAAACCTCCCTTGTTCCTGTTCTTATTTGGATGATTGGGAAAAGAACAAGCAGAGTAAACTTTGTGGATGTCTGGCAGGCACATATATTTTTCCATCAATGTCAAAAAGCCGGATTGTTTTTCCTGCCTCCTGTATACATCAATCTGTTCTTCGGTCTTGCTTGCTAAACTAGTTTCCGTTTGTCATTTTCTCTCTCCCTCGTCTTTGAGACAGGACAGCGAGGAGTCGTGAAATTTCCATATTCCAGTCAGAGTGCAAACCATCTGAGTTTAATGCTTCCTGACTGGTTGCTTCTGTCCTTTGGGGAGATTTCTGATCTGTGTGGCTCGCAAAGCCACGAGTGTGCCGTGCAGGGCCACCGAGAGGGGATGACTGATCTGCCGCTCTCACGAGGTCCACTTCCCCGCGCATGTAAACTAAGCTTTCGCCTCCGGTGCCGCTAATCAAATTACATGTCACAATTCATATCCTATGGTGCTGAGACAAACCGAACGGAACCGTTGAGGGATTTGCACTGTGGAGCTTGATTACAGGGCTGAATTTTAAAGCAGCACCTCTCCAGGACCAGGTCTCTCCCAGCTCTCTCCCATAATAATAGAATAAGTCAATGAGGACGGGAGATGGGACCCGTTGTTTAACCTTGAAGACATCACTTAAAGAATTCCCTCTCCTTCTCTGCCTCTATTCAGGCCCGGTTAAGTATGTAGAGTCCAGCACCACTTTTCATCTTATTAGTGCCCTTGCTGAGAAGGCGCTCCATCTCTGAATGATAATGCTGCAGGTAGCAGGGGGAGAGAGAGAGAAGGAAAACAGGGGCAATGACAGTGAGTGAGATGTAATCCTATATGTGCCAGGGCCAGGGCACACAGGCCTTTGAATATGCCTTGCTCACCTTACTTTTCTAAAGCAAAGTCTCCTACAAAAACCAATAAAGATTTCCAGCAAAGCGGCTTCACTTCAGAGCCATTTCATAAAGTCATTTGGACAGAGGTGAGCGAGAAGTTTTCTCACATTAGATGAAAAGATGTGCTCCGTTTTATTCTCCGCGGACCTCTCATTGTCTGGATATGTGCTGGGCACTAACGCCAATAAGAAAGATTTCAGTCTAATTTGGCAGCCTGATATCGTGTCAGATATCGCCACAGTGCCGCAAGTCTGCAGTCAAGTCAGAATAAGTCCCAGGTTTAGAGATATCTGTCTCCTGACACTGGCAAGGGACAAAAGAGTCACTGAAATGGATGGGATCAGCGTGGCAGTCTGGTGGGCAAAAGCCAGATACTTCAGAACAAATTAACTTTTGAGCTAAAGTTACAGAGTTGCTTTTAAATAATGATTTTTATTTAAGGGTCAGTTCACCGAGATTTCAAAGAGGCATGTTTTGTTACCTCTGGTGAAATCCACACAAATAACTTAAGTTTTATTAGCTCACATTACTTGTGTTGAAATATCAGTCAGCCTGAATAGTGTTTATGCTCACAGCACAGTAAGTCTGCAGTGCCTTGATTACTCGGGATAATCCACAGGCCTCACTTTAAACAGAAACTTCTTTGGCCAATGAAGTAGTATAAAAATGGCTAAAAGGAAAGTGTCATTTATCTTTGTTTTTGTAGCTCAGGGTCATTGGTTCTACGGGTTCTAATAACATTATACTCTCAAAGGTAATTGCTAAGACCTCAGAGCACAGTAACACTGCTAAATATGCATCCAAAGTAGCAAAGAGCACAAAAGTCAGACTGTCATACAGAGTGCAAGCCGGCCAACCGTTTTGCAAGGTTAGCTACAATTTTATTTGGAGGTATAACCGAAAGTGCAATGTCGCTAATAATCTCTTACTATGTGTGAAAACTGTGAGTGCAATAAAGTAGAGCAGACGAATGTTGTAAACTGTGATGGAACAGTTTGGATCGTACTTTCACTGCTCCGCTTCTCTCTTTCCCAAATAAATGTTGCTAATCTTACTTTTTGATGTATGACTGTCCGCCTGCTTGTGTTTATTGCCAGGTTGGATGTATTTTTAGCGACGTTGCCGTGCTCTCAGAACTTACCTTGGTGGGCACAGTGTTTCTAGAATAGACAGAACTGACAGCATGGAGTTGTGAAAATAAGTTCCAAGATGCATTGTGTTGTACTGCATGTTTTGTTGGGTCATCCAGAGTAAGAGAACCATCCTGTTTACATTCATTGTCTTGGGGCGGAGGCGGAAATCTCAGAGGACTAATAAAAGCATTGCTAGATACCTCTTCTGGTAAGCGAGGAGGCACACTGGCACTTTAAGATCTAAATTGTGTTGTATAAATATTTCAAATTCTACCTGTGTTTTGTGCTAATCGGATTCTTTGGAGGATTGTGAAGACGGCATGGCTGCTCCACAACTTCCACAACAGGAAGCGTCTCATGCAACAAGAGTCTTCATTACACCTGAATATTTCATGCTGTTACAGGGCATCCTAGGGCTAAAAAGCTTTACTCTGAGACAAACCCCTGAAATTGGGAGTGAAATGTTCACCGAGTTTTCACAAACTTTCGGCCACTTGAGAGCAATTTCCAAACTTAAGCTCCTTTATGCATAAAAGACCCAAAGTCTATCCCCTTACGGCTTAGGGACGATACTACAGCTGCGGCTGAGCTACAATGGGCAGGAAGAAAATGCATTGCACTAAGAAAAGAAAAAAAACTGATGAAACTCCTCTATGCCTTTGATGTATTTAAAAAAAAAGGTGAGAAAAGGTGTGTTATTGAGTCTCACTAACCATTTATGCTAAAAGAGCAAAGTGCTATTTCACTTAGACCATTCCGACATATTATACTTTCTCTGTGGTGAGTTAATAATTATAGCCACTCTGGGACACCGCCCACCTTACAGATGTTGTGGGACTTTTCATCTCATCTGCAGAAACGTACAAACCTCACACATCCTCCGACTGCATGTTCTGGACATTGAGTTCAGTGTAGGGGACAAGTTTGTGGAGAGATGAAGGAAAAGCCACTGTGCTGTGTACTCAGAGTCCGGCTCACTTCACACACACCAGCACACACGGGCATACTCAAACACAGTGGTTGGTCACTTCATCTCTCCATCTTGAGCGTCGCACATCTCTCCTCCGCTATTCCCCTCTCTCATAAACATAGCTAAGCCACTGAACTCTCCCGAGTCCTTTTTCATCATATTCTAGCACTGTCAGGGCTGCAAAGGGCACCGGCATCTGAGAGAAGCTTCCCATTGAGGCCTTTGGAATGGATTCACTCCAAACGGCCTTTTCATTCTGCAGCTGCGATGGATTAGCTCTGTCATGGGTCCAGATGAGGTTTGCCTTCCTGATCCGCACGCCATGCCGGGGAAAATAAAGCCACGCCACCAAGATAAAGACGGAAGGAAAAATAAAATTAAGGGACAGCAATCGTGCCGGCGGCTACCCAATGGCCGATGATAGAACACTTCAATATTTCATCACACAGTCATGCATGGACACACAAACACGGACAGCGGCCTGGGAGCAACCGCCCACAGGTTTTATGTAGCCATGTGTGAAATGGCAAGAGCCACAAAACAGCACTCTCAGAATTAACCATTGGAGGGAGAAACAGAGGAGGGTCATGGTTGAGCGAGCACATCATGTTCACTTAATTCTCACTCATGGGGATAGTGAGCACTAAAGACAGGAGGACAGCGGCGAGGAGCACGTAAAGTAAGAACTCGCCGCTGCAAAATGTTTTCCTCTTATACGTCCGAGATGAGTTGGACAAACTAATGGACAGCAACGGCGACCTCCCCGCTGACGGCCGAGCAGCAGATGAGTCGAGGCACCACAGAGTTTTATAGTCGCCTGCAGCCGAATAATTCCATGCGTGTCACTCACGGCCACTCGATTATCATTCTCCTCTTTACAGCATCCACGCAGATTCGATTAAACCCCCTCGCATTCGATGTGAATCAGTGAGCAATCTGAAATATATTGGCGCTTGTTATGGTGACAATGCAGATGTGGTAGCCTGGGGTTCTCTCCTCCGACCCGCCACGAGATATTTCTGTTTCTGTGCCATTGGCAGTTCATTTCGACACGTCAACTGATCCCGCTCTGACATTGCTGGGGTCCTCAATCTACAACTGCAATCACAGTCGCAGTAATTGTCTATAAATCCACCCCGTCTCCAGAGGTGATGCTCTGCATTATGTCTCTCATTGCATAAGATGTATTTAATATTAACCACAGTGGCTATTCGTGGCACGGCATCTCTTATTTGCATCTCTGTATCACTGCAAGGAATATGCTAATATCTCTCTCCCCCTTTTTTTTTTCCTTCCTCCTCTCCTTCAGCCTGCATGCTAGAGTGCCCATACACTAGTTTCACAAGGTTATGATGCTTCAGTGGCCCGGCGACTGTGAACTGTCACAAGCAATCAGTTATGACGGAGCCCTTGTTTCTGCACAGACATGCAGCTTTGGCAGGGCTCTGCTAGCGACCGCCTCCCTCAAAACGGGCCAGAAACGTGCAGATCAATCTGCTCAGTCGGCAGACGGGGAGCTGGAAGCTGGAAGCCCCGTCGCACTGTGATCCAATATTTACTAGTTGGGAGAGAGCATCGTGACACTCCCTGTTGATGTTTGGTATTCATCGCAACGCTGCCCTGATGTCCCCTTCATTTTTGACTGTCTTTAGCACTGAAATTATCCTCCACAAAGCGCACACACACACACACACACACACACACACACACACACACACACACACGGTTGGGAAACCAAAACAATAAACAGCTGATAATGCAGTCCAAGTGGACCGACAAGATTAGACAGCACATGCAAAGGTGCTAATTAATACCTTTCGCTGGGCTCTCCAGAAATAATAAAAGGCTCAAAAGTGTTTTCTTTCATAAGCTGTCTGACCTTGGTTAGGACAATGCAGTCAGTGGCTCCTATTGAGGAAGACTACAGAGTTCCCTCTTTTTCTCTTGGACTTAGTGAAGCCAGGCCAATGCAGCAACTTCCGAGGCACGATGCGGATGTGCTATTCCAGCTCAAGTAGGGGATTACTGATTCAGTGATTATGGGTATTGTAGGGGAGTCTAGTGAACGGCCAATAGCTGGCTGAGTGTGACTGCAACGGCTGCGGGAACACAGCTGTAATGGGCTTTGTGGGAGAGATTAAATATATATAAGGAGAGAGAGAGACAGAAATGAGGAAGACAGAGACGGCAGGAGGGGGGTGATAAAAGTAAAAAAAAAAAATTGCTGACTGCAATGTCAGAGATCTTCACAAGTGACAAGTTTAGAAAATGCGCTTCCTTTTCTCTTCTTTACCCACTCCGTCTCTGCCTTTTCACAACTGGTGCATAAGGGTAAATGACATTTAGAAATGAAAAATAATCTCCACCACAAACGACATATCCCACTCTCCTTGAGAGGTTTTGCTCATTGAGAAAACAAAATGGAAAGCAGCCATCACATAGAGCGGAGCTGCTGGCAGACGTATCCCCGATGCACCTGAGATGAATACTTCACAATAGCAGCCGTCCCCCCTTTTCATTTTACTTAACATGCGCCACATGTAGGGGCCTTTTCTTATCATAAACAGTTTCCCCTCACACAGAGCACGGCGACGCATGTGTGTAATGCACTGCGAGGACTTTGTGTGTCTCCTCCTGTGTGGTCCCTCATAGTGTTTATCGGCGCTTTTTATATGGTCAGCCGGGCTCCTCTTGTTCATCACAATGCAGCGCAGATATCATCTTCAATAACAGAACACAGACTTAGCCTGTCATTGTTGACTTATAGTTGAGAAACCACCCTATTATTTGAACAGTGGTGAACAGATGTGCGGAGCATAGATGGCCTGTCATGTTGCATCACATCTGCGGGCGAAAAAAAGGGGGCTTGATCTACGCCTTGCATTCATTGGTTCGCCATGAAGCTCACATATGGGTCAGTGTTCCACAAATTATTCTTAAACCTGCTCTTGGTTGGTTGGTTAATGGCAACATCAGGGTTTTTTATTACTCAGCTGTGGCGTAAATAGTTTTTATAGCCGTGGAAATTTTATTGTCAACAAAATCTATTTAAGTGTTAAAGCTTTATGAGCAAAGTGTCCCTGGTCCATTTAAAGTATTTCCAGCAGTCCCAGAACTACTGCAGTATGTATTATATAAAATGCATCAGTTATCATGTTAATACAACACCATGTACAGCAGTTCTGTGTTGGCTGTGTTGAAATAACCCGCAGGCTATCAGGTGATGATATCTTCAGGGTGCCATGACAGTCCGTCCATAATCATTTCACCTTAATCCCTCTTCTCACATGCAATTCATCACATTTGCCCCAGAAAATTGAGCGGATAGATAAAGGAAATCAATAAGAAATTCAGCGACATGCCAACATCCCCACAGTGGGTCTGAACGCACAGCTGAAGATTGATAACTGGCAGGGCTGGAGAAATCTTTAAGAGCACCAATGAAAATCTATGATGTGATTTACTGATCCTCCGAATCAAACATCTGTTCCAACACTATATGCTTTTTTTTTTCTTCTTTATCTGCCATAGCTGCTGAAGTGGCCAAATGCCCGGTGTTTGCAAAAGATATATGGAGATTTGAGGCTACCGCGGCAGCGAGGGAGGAAAGCTGTTGTTATATCAAACAACATCTGCCAGCGTCATTGATTCCAAGACAAATAACACTCCGACAGCAACACTTCTCCTCAGGTTGGGTTTAAGAGGATCTTTTGATATTCTGATTAAAAATTCATTGTGTTGAATCTGCCTCGGAGTGTGTTCTATGTTTTTTATTCCGAATCTCATTATAGCTTCAGCTGTGCGGCTGACTTTAGAATGAATAAATAAATAAATAAATAAAAATATGGCGGAGGGCATTTCATGGCCAGAAAATTGGGTCAAAATAATGTTCCCTTTGGAGGTTTGGCCTTTGGAACGCTTCCAGCCATTATATGTTTACTGTATGAAAAATGCTCTAACCTCATTTGGCCACAGCAAAGAGCACCAGTGATTTTAACCATACCAACAAGATGTGAAGGAGAGAATAGAAAATGTAGGATAAGTAATCAATACTGAATTTCACTAAGACATGCATTGGTTTACTGTAATGTAGTAGCAATTACTGCAGCACAACTAATATTAGTTTTATGGAAATTGTGGCCATTAAATAGCTGTCCCTTAAAAAAAATATCATCATAACTCTGCCAGACATTTGTAAGCTCAAGTCAGACCAGCACGTGAGCGTATCTGACGAAAACCCCCCCCTCTCCCCCAGTCAGTCACCCCCTTCTGCTTACGTCCCGCTCCTCTCTCAGAGGCCGTGCAGCTCCCAGAGCATGTAACCTCATCCAGGGCTTTTACTGTACCGCTCATCTGACTGAGGCCCGCATCCAGCCACCTCAACGGGCCTCTGAGACCGCCTGGCCTGCTGGCCTCAAAATCACCACTCAGCTACGGTGCCGTGGCTCGTGTTTCTCTCAGAGGAGCTTTTGCACAGTCATGGTGCTCATCGAGCGCCTTGATGCTTGTTTATTCTTTGCATTTGGCACAAAGCTTAGCCTCCATGTGTTTCAAAAATGCTATTTTGTGTCAGCTCTTTGCACAAAGGCACACGGGGGTTAGCGCGCAATATTTTTTACCGTGACCTTTACTTTGGGTGAACGATGAAGAGTGTCATGGGAGCTTTAGTGCCAAACAGTGAGATTCACTCAGTAAAAAAACGTGAGGAGGGAGTGTGCGTGTTGATGCTTGTGTGACAGCATACGCCTACAGTGTCTGTGTGTGCGTGTGTCTATATGACCATATGTGCACACACATGCATGCACATGCACATGCTTGTGCGCCCATAAACAAACCTCCATCTGTGCCTCCAACACAGCTGGACTGTGCGATGGCATGTCCCGGTACAACCCCCATAGCCTGGAGAAGTCTCTCTCTCTTTCTTTTTCTCTCTATCCCGCTCTCTCTTTCTCTCTCTCTCTCTCACAGTCATACACTTATGCACTCACATGCTCTCTATACAAGCGAGCTTTAAAACATTCTTTAATCAAATCCTTTATCCCCATCGCTCTCTCTTACTGCAGTCTCCATCCTACCACCACTCAGCTTCCCCTCTCTCCCTCCCCCCGCCATATTCCCCTCGTCACACCTTTCAAGCTGAGTTACAGCCTGCAAGGACAAGAAGTGTGGCACTACTACAATCACCTGAGGAGCTTCTCTCGACCATGGCCTGTCTCTGTCAGGCCATGCGCTGCAAAAACATGTCTCCCTGTCGCTTTGCTTGCCATCCATTCACACACCCACACCAACAACAACAGCCCCAAAAGCTATACACAACAATACATGTGAAGATTTGGTAGGGGCCCCTTCCTCTGCGCTTCACAACATATGCCATTTGCCACAAGTGCTCAGTCATAGTGTAGGCCGCCGGTGTAAAGAGACTGTTGGTGTTTCTGGGCAACATGTGCAGAGTTAGCACTCTCTGGGTGGGTGTAAAGGTCAGTGAAGAAGATGTTTCCAAGGATGTGTGTCTAGACAAAAACTGGGCTCCTGCACTACATTTATTTTTAAGTCTTTCTGATAATGCTAATCGCTGACGTGCAAACATCAGCTGGACTTTTCTTTCCTGGCTGCTAATGAAATGCCACGTGTCTTAATGGGCTCCGCACACTTTCTGATCCAGATACCGTTACATTATCACCATCATGGGGAGTTCAATATCCTGTCAGAATGCGGCACACAAATTACGTGCTATCATTCATTTTTCTGCGCATGACTTCAGACTGACAGTGAGGCTGCATGAACTTCACTGCATGAGCATCACACAAGTCAGCTGCTGTTCACTTGAGGCAGCGTTAAAAGGAACAGGCCCACGTTCTGGGTAATGCACCTGTTCATTAGAACACAAGATCAATACCGCTCGAATACAATAAATATGCAGGTTAGCTTAGTTTAGCACAAAGACTGGAAACGAGGGGGGACATTCCAAAAGGTTACAGGATATGTCCACCAGTATATCTAAAGCTTTGCAATTAACACAGTAATACTAAGTTTAATCCATAGAAAATGCAAAGTTAAAAACACTTTGCTGCTCTGTGGGGAGTGGAGCATAACAACTTGGGACCCTTTCATTTCTTGGGTTGGCCACACTGCAAGCTGTTCCAAGAAACAACTTTTACAGTTTTTACACTGCCCACTTTTGCATTCATGACAGAAACTACTCATAAGACAAACAGATTTTTTAAATGTACTTTTGCCCTCTGTTCCATGTCTGTGTGTTCGGCTAAGCCTATCCGGCCCTTTATCTACATATGGGAGCGGCTTCAATCATCTAACACCTGGGAAGAAAGCGAAGAAGCATAATTCCCACAATTTCAAACCACTCCTTTAACCTCACCTTTGTTTGATTCACAATAAGGCACGTAGCACTTTACAAACACTCTGTTTTTCTCTCTTGCTTGCCTTTGGAACACAATAAAACGCAATCACTGCGTCTCTTGTTTCATCCCATCTTTCTTGCCACTGTCTTGGAGCGAAGCGGCTTCCTCTACAGTAGCTAACAGCAAGCGGGGGGACGGTGGCTGAACAGTGCATCTGCTACTGCCAGGGTTTAAGGACCTGGAGGATTCAATAAAAGAGGGCTAGGCACATGTAAAAGGGCTGGCAGAGGGGACACAGACCATTAGCTTAATGACAGAATGAGGAATGAGGAATAGGGAGATGAGATTCAAAAGCCAAGCATTGCAAAATTTGCCTTTAACAGGAATCAAGGCAAGTAATCTAATAAATAGCGTGGCAAGGAAAGGCGAGGTGGGGGGGAGTTGATGGGGTTTTTTTTGCCTCAGGTAAAAGAAGGAGAAGAAGAAGGGTAAACAGGAGAGAAAGGGATGGCGGTGTCATTAAGTTAGCTAGCCGTGACCATCAGGAACATTAATGCTGTCTGCTCTGCTTTCTTCAAACTGGTACCCTTTGCTTTGAACTACTGCCGTCTTCTCTGTGAGCATACCTGACTCCTAGCTTCCACAGCTATTATGGACCCTGCACTGGTAATTACACATTTGACAATTTCTGATGTCACTTCAAAGCAACAACAGCCTTGCCACCAAAGCACACACTATGCCTCTGCAGTACAAAGCCATGCCTTAAGGATTACTGAAGCCACACATTGTTTTGCTGCCGGTCACTAATTCAATTAATAGCAAAAGGCTTTAAACTGACTTGAAAGACATAGTTCTGACAAAAGCCTGTGCCTTTATTGTACCTAAGACGCTGCATATTTTGCTTCAAAATAAACTCCAGCAAGTTTAATCTCAAATGCTGCATGCGCCTTCCTCCACTTGTTCCTCTGCTTCTATTATGTTACTTTTAAAGGATGTACAGCAAATGAGGGGGAGTGATCTACATGATGAGTCAGAGTAGAGGGCTGTGGCAGCTTCTGTCCCAGAGTCAAGAGAGAATGCACACAGCAAAGCTAAACAGCATCAGCGTCAAGAACAGCGGCGTCCGAACGAAACAAATCAAATGCTGTCATTTCCACGAGTCTGCGAGGCCTCAGGCAGCCAGATCTCATCTTGATCAAAGCAATGAGGCTTGCCTCGAAATAGATTTACTCCCCAAACCCGCATAAATGCCACTTTTGTGGAATCTTAGCTCAGATTGCCCGATCATAAAATAGTTGTGCGTTATTGCTGACGAAAGTCTGAGTCATCAACAAGGGGCTATTGATGACAAAGGAAATTTGAATGTCCATTGAATAATTGTGACAGGTTGCAGAGCAAAGAGCAAACAACAGCGCTGACAAATCCAAAATTCTGAACACAGGAGGTCTTCACTCACTGGAGGCAAAGCCTCAAAGGCCTTAAAGTCAGCAGATAAGTGATATTTAATAACCGTCAACTCCATTTTGTTCAGTACATCGGTAGAGACAATCTGAGGTGCTTGTGGACTGTTGTGAGCTCAGCATGAGCTGTCTGCGGTTTGCGAGCTCAGCTTGACAAGCGTCTCAGGGCACTACCTTGAAAAAAGTCTTAGATCACACATTACACAAATCAGATTGGAAAGAAAACTGCATCCCGGCCTGCTTTAAGAGCACTCTTTGCTCAAAGTTTGTTGATTATTTTGCAATTAAACTGAGGACTCTCTCTGTTCAGTACAAAACTTCTTTCTGTGTAATGTAGCAGGCTAAACACTCGAGCACAGAGGAGAAATTCCACGCAGAGAAGATTATTAATATGCAAATCAAAGCAAAAGAGATGCTCTCACCAAATATTATAATGACATTTGACAATTGCTCTCCTATTTTTGCATCACTGAACGATACGTTTCTTTTAAGCATTGGTTTCTTTGCATCATTAAAAGCTCTGGTTTTTTATATCTGAAGTTCAAGGCAGTCCTGAGACACTGCTCTTGATGGAGATGCTAAGACGTGGCAGCGAGAAACAAGAAACGGGGCCACGGCTCCCACAGGAACCCCTTCCTCTCACTAAAGCTCTGTCTGCCCCTGAATTTAATTAGATTCTGATATCAAGCCTTTCCCTCCTATGCTTCCCTTCCTCTTCAACATGCGTGAAATTGCACAGCACTATCTATTATTTATTCACTCTCATTTGCTTATTGTTTCTTCTGGATGCCTTCGTTAGGGCACTTGCAGCTCTGCTGCCTGTGATATGACGCTCCGCTTCATCTCCCTCACTGCTCAGACCCACCTCCTCTGCAGGTCTGAGCCCAACTCATTTGCTGGCGTTGGTTGGGGAGCTATGGATTTTTTTCCCCTTTCACCCAATGACAGCACGGTGAGGTGCTATGAGGGCTGGGTGCTAATGAGCTGACTCTGCAATGCTGGGGGAGACGCTCTGTAACACAGGGGGAGTCAGAGGACGGAGCAGGCGGAGATGCTCTGGCACAAGCAGAGTCAGAGGGGCCATTATGAGCATGCCACACAGGGGTTAGAGGGGCTGAACCGCAGCAATCAGACAGAGCTGCATGCCTCCAAAGTCGGCCATTCAGCCCAACTGAACCCATCATTTAAAATGACATCACAAAATGGCATTCTCGACTCCATTTCTTCCCTTTATGTCCACTCTGTTTCTGCTGATTTCAAGAAGCTGCAATCACCCTGGAGAGAAAAACGGGTTATTTATTGGATCGACCACTGCACCAAATGCAACATGAGACAGACCACAAGGACCACAGAGTGTCGTATATAACAGATCCTGACCAATTTATACCCTTTCTTCGTGAGTAGTGAATCATTTCTGTGAAGAAAACTAAAGACCTCTATAAAACGCTAAAAATCCACTGCTTCCATCCAAACATATGAACTCCTCGGGTGCCGAGTCCTTGACACAGACTTTGTGTAGCTAACCGGCTGCGTTTTCTTCCCAAGGCCGGCGTGTGCACAGCGTGCTGCCAAACTTATTCACAATGTGGAATTCATTCATTTGTGAAATATCACACACACACAAATCCTGCAGCTCTGTGCTGCAAAACCGCAGCTGCTGTCTGTTATTATCTGTAAAAAAATATAATATATATTCCTACAAAGTGCGCACATTAGAGGCAAATGTTTGTGTAATTCCCAGTCAGACTTGGTGAACCAGAGTGCAGCCAGATGAACTTGACTGCTTCGCCTGGACTGAGATGAAGTCTCCACAAGCTGCACGCCGCTTGAGTTTGACATAAATAATTCTGCGTGGACAGGAGAAGCGGTGGGGGTGGGTGGTGGTGATGGTGGAGGGGAGGAGGAGGAAAGGGTGGAGGGGGTGTGTGTGTGTGTGTGGGGGGGGGGGAGATCTGGACATGACTGGAATAGAAGCACACTTACACGCATGGGTGACTGAAAAGCTGTTGGACGACTCGAGGTTGTCGACGTTGTAGTTGAGGTGGAAAGGCTTTTCAGTGGTGTTTTGGTTGGTGTTGTAGAGTTGGACAGCGAACCTGAACGCGCTGTGCTCCTGCACCGTGGATCGCATGAACAGCCCCCCTTCAAGAGAGAGATGGAAAAGCAAGATCAGACAAAAGCTCTCACACTCGCATCCGCGCCTTTCAGTCCGCTGTCAGGCTCGTTTCACTCAGCGATAAGAAAAAGGGGAGAAAGGGGGCTGCTGGTGATTTAAGAACAACTATCATGTATTTATTTTAAGGCAGTGCGCCTGTCTGCAACTCTTCAGACCGGAGGAACTGACCCTTTCTTTCTTTTTTTTTTTAAATACACACCGCTCATGACCACACAGATCACAATGACACAGTTTACATTAGAGGTGGCTTTAATCTACAGAGGTTTTTTTCATGGAATCAGCCGCTTTAAGCGTGCAGCATCTGTAAAATCAAGTTAGTCTCTCTCACTGCGCAGAGCTCCGCGCTCACACATCTCTCCCGTGTAAAAAAAAATAAAAAATTAAAAACATCATGCATTAGATTAGTCCACACAAACCACTGTTATTATACTGCAGCCTTTTTTTTTCAACGTGAACACTTACCGATATTGATCTGATTGGGAAACCCTGCGAACGATCTGTCAAAGAGCCACAGCAGAAACAGAACCACGCGTTGTGCCATTTTCTCCGACCTGTCTGTTCAACTCCTCTCAAAGGTCTGTGTGAGCAGATTCATATGTTCGGGGTGAGAGCCGGGCGCGATGGAAATCCAGCGGAGAGATGATGGTCGCTCACAGTGCGCCAATTAGGTTCATTGAGGTGCAGCCCAGCTGCAGAGCATTTTTTTTTGCAACTAAGAGAGAGAGAGAGAGAGAGAGAGAGAGAGAGAGAGAGAGAGAGAGAGAGTGGGGAGGAGGAGGAGGAGGGCTGGTGGGGGTGAGGAAGGAGCTGATCTGAACTCCGATTGGACCCGTAGCGGCGGGCCAGTGTTGGTCAAACTTGATCTGACGTTAAATAAAAAATAAATAAAGAAAGAAAGAAAGAAAAAGCTCAGCTCCTGAGATTAGCACGTCTCGGAATAATCTAGTCAGTGTTTCAGTATCAGCCTCGTGTTGGCCCAGTCGATAGAAACGCTGCAATCTCTGCTGGCCAATGACGCTGCTGCGTCTCTGCGGCCAGTCTGCGACCTCACGGGGGGAAAGTTTGATGCTCCACAGTGTCTCTGCTGTGTGTGTGTGTGTGTGTGTGCGTGTGGCTCCTCATCCTGCACACTCACTCCATCCCTGCTCATCTCCAGGGCGGCTCCGAGGCAGGAGAAGGGGACATCTTTAAGGAGCAAAGGTGAAGAATTAAGAGCACATCATGGTTGGACACAGACACA
The DNA here is from genome assembly GCA_037176925.1 of Amniataba percoides. NCBI lineage: Eukaryota > Metazoa > Chordata > Actinopteri > Centrarchiformes > Terapontidae > Amniataba > Amniataba percoides. The sequence goes on along the minus strand of JBAJHX010000053.1, from coordinate 16,419,831 downwards.
CACAGAGTACACACACACATGCACAAGTACAGTACACACACACACACACACACACACACACACACACACATATACACAAACAGGATGTAGTGGAGGGAAACAGGCACAGAGAGCCAGCAGAGCTGTCTATGGTCCTGAAACTGATCATGGACAGGCTCAAAGTGACTTCACTAAACTTTGCCTCTTTGTAGTCTTTTATTAATCCTCAACATAAACGAAAGAACACTTTTAGTTTTCTTTGGAGGTTTGACTATAAGCAACCAACTGAAGTGTGTCAGTAAAATCTGCATCTCCTTTTATTTACTTTAAGTTTTCCTCTGTCTCTAATGAAACATCTATCATTCCTGTGATTCTGCCTCAGAGAGAACAATTAAGGGATTACTGGCCCATTTATCACCCTCAGCAAAGCGCTTTGAAAATTGAGTTTTTAATTGCATTGCAAATGGCTGAGGCTCTGACTATTGATACTGCAATGCATTGACTCCCCTTTAACATGGGATGGGCTGTGTGTCCTGTTTGAAACTTTTGGGCGTTAAAATTCTTGTGCAGGGACACCGTGCAACCCGATCTTAAAGAAAAATGAAGTGGCTGGTAAGCATGAGAGCCGGTGGGGAGGGCTCTGCTGCAGTAATGCAGCTGATCAAGCTTCACTTCCACATAAACAATACAGCCGAATGCAGGGATGATGAGTTCACAGCTATATTATTTTAGTGTGGCTGGGAACATGTGCTCGGGGGCGTGTTGTTAATCATTCATGTCAGTCATGTAATAATGTGGTACGAGCCAGTCATCAGAGGGGGGAGGTTTTCTTCACCTAACGGGGTCAAAGTTGATCTCGATTCCCACGTCTCCACGCCTCTCCGGGGATGAATCTGAGATGACACTGCATTGATTCGCTGGGCTCTGTGTCAGCGTCGCAGGACATTGGTTGGGCGAGATCAGTGGCTGAAGTCATAATGACCAATGTCAAAGTGTGACCCGCTGACTTCTTTGGTCTTCCATCTCCACACCTCAATCAAGGGGGTTGCTAGTTGTTTCACAGGAAATAAGAGGCCACCTGAGGTATCGGGTTGGCTAAAATGTATAAAACAGTTAATTGAAAGAATACCAAAGGAGCCATTTAATTGGTCGTTTATAGCTCATGCTGGTTCTCAGTGTGAGCCGAGCTAATCATGTATCATTTCAGACAAAACCCATAAAGATAAAACATTATTCGCTACAAGGGGAGCCCAAGTCGTTGAGATAAGGCCTTGATATAATTGATATTAAACGGTGATGACTGTATTTGCTATTAGGACACTTTGGCCGTGCAGAGTTATCCTCTAGGCTCAACCTCTGCAGGAATTCAATTTTGTCACGAGTGTGAGAATTCACAGATAGGATCTATGTGAAAACAAATAATTATATGATACGCCTTTTTGGATTTGGAAACACTCACAGGAACGTTACTCGAGCAGGCGAAATGAAAAGACTGAAAAATAGATGAAAAGATGTTGCCTTTTATCTCATGATGATGATGATTCACAGGCTATAGCTCTGAGCGGTGCAAGCCTCACCAGCAAGAATTATTCATTTGCTCCCTGCCTTGTCCTCTCTAACACAACAGGATGAAATCTGCATCTTTGCCTCTTTAAGGCTACGTGAGCAAACAAGTTAGAAACTATAACATTTATTAAGGAATCCCTGTCTGTTTTTTTTTTTGTTTGTTTGATTCAGTCACGATAACTGGATATCTATTCAGAACAAGCTCATGTTTTCTTGTGATCACAATATAATGATTAAATGCAAACTGTTCTCTTATGATCATATGATAAAAACCTTTAGTGTGTTTCTAATCTTTCACTGATTATAGTAATGATATCTGAGACTTATTATTAGATATTCTGCTCTGATATATGAGCCCATCACTGTTTTTTTACATGAACAGAAAATATGTACGATAAAACAGTATGAGACATAAGACAGTATTTTTCTTAATTAGTTTCATTTGATGGATTTTAAGTGCCTTACGTCCCTGATCATGCTGGCATGATAAAATGACATCAGTAGAGTCAGCACAGTATGTATGAATGAAGAAAAAAGTCAGAACATGTAGGTTATGTTATGCTGAAAAATATAAAAGTATTCACAAACAGCCTCAATACTCCTAAGGGTTAAGGGAGTAAAAGTATCCAGGATTTTCGTGCTATATTGTATGAAATCATCATCAGAATACTTTATTTATCGGAGGGGGAAATTTGGTATTGAGGGAAATGTGGTGAAAAACAAACATGAATGTGTGTAAATGACTATTTTTGTTGTCTTGTGATACATCATATTTAGTTTGAGAGTCCATGTTGTTCAAGCTATCGGTGTGAAAAATCACACGAACATCTGTATTAACGAGTCCTAAACTCTGTGCAGATGAGATTTCTGATTCCTAATATATATATATATATAACTAGCAATTTCATTCATTAAATGTTGAACTAGTATTACTTTCTGAGCCCAAATTGGCTCATCATTAGGTGCAGAGGTATCAATCAAATTACACAGCGTCACGAGTCCAAGAGAAGCAAAGTGCCCGTGTTATTGCTTCCATTTAACATTGTTGGGCACCCGGGTGGTGCAGAGTGAAAACACTCCCCCACCACTGCAGCATTCAGCTTTAATCCGAGGCTTCAGTGTTTCCAGCTCCATAAAACCCAATTGGCAGCGTTCCTCGTAGCCGCACTGGTGACTCCTACTGGTTGGTCGGGGCTCCTTTGTGCGTGCTGCGTTACGATCTGCAGGATATTATTTGAACCTCCGAGTACGCAGAACCCTCCCGGTGCAGCTCCTTGCTGTCAGGTGAAAAGAAGCAGCTGGTGACTCCGTGTGCATCAGAGGAAGCACATCCTCCCGAGGAAAGCAGTGGGTGTTACCGCGGCAGGTTCTGCGGTACATGGGGATCTGGCCTTTACAAATTGGGGGGAAAAAGGGGGGAAAATTCCAAAAATAAAACACATAAATAAATAAAAAAAAACATCAGCAGACACCACACAATGAAGCTATCATTGTAGGTGCAGCTGACCAAAAAGTTCCCGTCACATTAATGGCGGGATTACAAAAACTGTGATCCAAGATTAGCCACAGAGACTGTTAACTACAACAGAATCTTCACCTTTTTATCTAAAGATTATACAAAAGCAATTGTGGTCATTGGGTGATGAGCTAATTATTTCATGGCGACAAGGAAACAGAGCCTGTTATGTTGAGATAACAATAATTCTTCTGTGATCAAGCGAAAACAAAACATGAGCGTAATTGACTCGTCCATCCTGCTCGTGTTATCCTGCTGTGAGACGGGGGGGAAAAAAAAGCGGCTCAGCGGGTGACACATCTGCTCAAACTCTCCTCATGTATGATCAGAGGCTTGGCATCCGGTGACTTGCAGATACAGAACCAGGTGTTTGGGTAAATTGTCAAATCTGCTGCAGATTACCCCCGAGCTTTAATCTAATGGGCCCCGATGCATCAAGGCCATACGTTTTAAATCTACAATGATGACTTCAATTTGGCAAGTCTCATTTTCGGCCAAAATTGTGCGCACATCGGAGGAAATTGCTTTTCGTGTCAAAGATTTAAACACTTAGCAGCTTGAAAAATTCATTATTTTTTCCGACTTGTGACATCTGATTGGGCTGGTCAATCATATTTCTTTCTGTTCGCTCTCATGCAACTCGACTCACCTTTCTGTCTCTCTGTTTCTCTTCAGTTTCCGTACAGTCTTGCGTCAGTCCTTCCCTGCTGGGAAACTAAATTCAGTAATCATAGAGATGAGTTCCTCTGGTGAAAGATACATAATGAGAGGGGGCGAATTAGTATTGTGGGAAGGATGCAGTTAAACAAGCATTATGCAGCTCAAACTCAATGATTTGGAGAGCTATTCCAAGAGCCCATCAGTCTTGGCCAGATGTTGGAGGCTGATAAGAGACTCTGCTCTCAAGGAGCTCTTCTTTATTCTGTCAGTGCCTCTTCCCATGAAAGAGACTCTGGGAAGCCAATGGCCTGAGGAGATAGAGAAGCACTTGCCATTGTGGTAGAGTGTCACACAGATGTAAAGAAACAACAAATCTAGTTGAATAAAACATTCTGTGCAAACACAGCACAATGTGGGAATCCCATTTGGTTAACAAAGTGTAAAAAAAAAACTCCAGTGGGATATAACTATGTCAAGAAGCAGAAACGCTGATGGAATAGATGTGCACTGTGAACTCCACATGAGGAAAATGAAAACGCATCATGTGGCACAAGATAAATGACGTGGCACAGTTCAAGGGATGAGGGGGAGAAAAGCACCCACCCCAATTTCACTATTTGAATGTCGCTGCGTGCCGCGTCACAAACCCATCACGCGCTTTGACTCCCCGGCAAACACTCTTTGGCCCGAGTGTGACAGAGGCGGCGTTATCAGCTGCACAGGCTGACACACTTCACTCTCCCGCCTCGGGCTTCGTGAAGTCAGAAACCATGCAACCGTGGCAGTCAGCACAGCGTGGCGGGAAGACATCTTCACCACAAGAGGTCTGAGCTACGTGGAAGAGGCCGTCTACTCGTGGGAGGTTGCAATTCATACACAAATGTGCACTGTGCGAATGTGTTCACAACCGCACGCACATGTAAATCAAAAGGCCTTCCAGGTTAATCAAGTGTGGGCATCAGAGGGCTATATGGGCCCTAGTGCTGAATTTACTAGCTGATTACACAATTAGTGGGTCAACATTACAATAAAGGACACTACTGTGACATTTTTAAGAAGCAAAAATGCTACAAATATTCATTTTAGTTTCATGAAATGCTAGCTGCAGCAAGACTGCTTGTTTTAGCTTTTAGAACTTGAAGGTTTCGTGTTTTCTCTCTCTCTCCTCTTCTATACATCGATTTGTTTTAATCATTAGTCGGAAAAAATTTGTCGTCAATGTCTCGCTTTTTTTTTCATTCTTCAAAACATATTCCCTCATTTGATGGTTAGAGTTAAAACCTCTGTACCTTAACAAATGGCACAATCCAGAAAAAATTCTCTTTGGTAGGTGCAGTCAGAGCCGGCTCTTGGCGTAGCCCATATAGGCATTCCCTTAGGGTGCCACCTGCAGATGGGGTGCTGCACTTCCCCCCCAAAAAAAACAAAAACAAAAAAACAATTAAAACAATAAAAAAATTGAATTAATAATAGTAATAATTTGCACCCCGACTGGCAACCTTTTCTCGTGCTCTGTCTTGAAAATAAAGAATCTGTGTGGGATGAGGGGTGCCAAACCATCTGCACCATTTTACATGTGTGTACATACATATATATA
>JBAJHX010000053.1:16380683-16414462 GCA_037176925.1 Amniataba percoides | reverse complement strand
CTCGGCCCGGGTCCAGCCCGGGGAGCGGAGCTTGAACTTGACGCTGTCACAGCTCCTATTTATAGTCTTTGGAGAAGCGCCTTCATGACGTCTCAATGACGTCACTGAACCAAGGCTACCTTACATGCTTCTTGAGCGAGACGTCATCGGTGACGTCACCGCTCCACAAAGACCGCAGCCGCACAGTCAAATCCAAACTAAATAATCCAATAATGCTGAGTTAGACTGATTCTGATGAAATATTGCTGACAGCAGCAGGTGGAGTTAAGTGAACTTTCAAGAAGGACAATCACAGCAGCTCCTGTCATCAGCAGCTCACAGTTTAATCAAGACTCAACATACAGCACCCCAAATATTAATACAAAGCACCCCACATTTACTATACAGCACCACAAACATCCTTAATGGGAAAGATTTTAATTTCTGTGTCAGGAGTCATTCAAACTCCTGTCAGCGCATGTAAAACACAACAGTTACATCACAGTAGTAGTAATTCAGTTCTTTGTTGTGCAGGTATGTTAGATACTGTGTTCATGTACAGACAGGTGTCAGAGTTTCTTACTTCACAGTTTCAGTTCTCACTGGCCTTGACCCTCCGAGTGTTTGAGCTCTGGGGGGATGAACATCATTCTTCCAAAAGATATCCCCTCATTTAGTGTTTTGATGATGGTGTTGTGGAGCCCTGTCTAACACATCGGTCCAAAATCTCCCATAACTGTTCAATTGTCTTGAGACTGAGTGACTGTGAAGATCATGGCATATGATTCACATCTTTTTCATCATCATCAAACCATTCGGTGACCCCTCACGCCCTGTAGATGAGGTAATTGTCAACCCCACTCACTCACCCATCTCTATATGTTCAGTATATTCTTTGCGCCCCTAATGAGGTCATTATAGCTGACCAGGCAGTGCTTGAGTATGTTCGTCTGGCACAATCGAGATAAAAACTGAACATCAGATGTGGCTATTAGAGACTCCTCAGATAGCCGCATTGTCCAAATATTTCCCAAAGTAAAACAGCTGCTTATCATATCTATAGCTAAAGTCAAATACTACCTGCTAAATTTCATGAGCCATTATATCTCAGGCTTGTTTTTTTCTGCTTCATGTGCACTGCACAGCATATACACACATGCATACACAGCCATACGCACATTATATGCATATATACGTATACATATACACACACACACACACACACACACCTACACACACACACACACACATAGTGTTTTATTCAGGTTAGGTTTCGGTGACCCAGTGATTTACACCACCAAAAGGGAGTGACAAAGGTTTAATATCGGAGGCAAGTTCTGGTGGAGAGAATAAAGAAATGAAATGTGGCCAAGAAAAAGCTAAAAACAATCCCTCAGAAACAGCAGCAGCACCGGCAGCAGTGGTAACAACAGCAGCAGCCTGTTATTTTCCCTTCCCCCATGGCCTCTGTTGCCATATCGCAGTAATAGTAGATGGGTGTTGCTCACTGCCTGCGTGCCTAATTGAGAGGAAAACAAACTGGTTGCTACAGATAATGGGAAAGGTGAGGCAAAATACCATTAATAGTCAGTGATCCTTTTAAATAATTACCAGTGTCCACTGTGTCACGTTACCAGCACTGTTCCCGTGATTGATGTCCCAGCTATTATGGGAGTTAAGATAAACCTGCTAAAGCAAAGAGAAATCAATCTTATGTATTATAGCATATGATAGATATTCTGTGTGGCTAAATACTCCTGTTTAAGGTAATTTAACAGCGCCGTTACATAAGGTTTTGTGTAGGCCGAACAGCAAAACATGATGAGCGGCAGTAAATGTACTTGTTTGTAAACGGTGGCAAGTAATGATAACCACAGGCATGTTTGAAAAAAAAAAAAAACAAGAAAATATTTATCTTTATATAACCGACATACAAGCTCTCAGGCACATTTACTACATGGCATTAACCTAATGGCAGTCCCTTATGCTTTGATTTCCAACATACAGGGAGGCATGAAAGCAGCACTCAAGGTCAGGCGTTTCATAGGAGCGGCACACTAGGCCAACAGAACATGATAAATGACAAACGCTCTGTAGATAGTCTGTTCCATACTTCTTAATAATGCACTCCACATCTCTGCAGTTTTAATGAAAGATTCAGGAGCTGGGAGTATAAATATTGCATGTCATTAATGGATCAAAGTATCAAGAGGTCAGGAGGAGATGTATGCTTTTTTTGTTTTTTAAGACAAGTGTGTGCACATGTCAATGTATGTCCATTCTGGTGCATCTGTGTGTGTGTGCTGCCTGTGTGTTTCACTGTTGTTTGTCAGGAGGGAGGCTCCTGCTGTTTGTTAGTCCCTCACAGACTGTAATGCTCCAGTTATCCCATTGTTAGCCTGTTCTACTGTACCTGCAATTAAATTTCCAAAGTCAGAGGAGCTTAACTAATTACTCCCGGCAAATGCCCCCCCTCCCACCCACCCCCTTTTTTTCCCGATGCAAATAACTCCACAATATGCTCTAATAGTGCAGGAAGCCATAACGCGGGCTCGGTGGATCTCGCACTGTCAATCAATAGGAAATTGGATTTGCAACATAATGTTATGTCAGCTATTTCTGCGCATTCATTTGACAGATAAAACTGTAATCAAGCTAATGCAATGCTCTCAACGGAATAGTTTAGCCGTGTGAGGTGAAATGAAGCCACTTTTTCCTTTTTGCCCGACTGAACAGGACCCCGCAAGTCTCAACCGCAACATTTCTCCTGTATCATACTGACGAGTGCCTGACAAGGCCAAGACCAGGCAGCTTGTCAGCACGCAAATGACAATGAAGCTTTTTTTCCCCCCACACAAATCACCCTGGAAACATTGCCCAGGAATATGAAGTTTAATGGAAATGCTCTCAGTTCTGATGCATATTTGCACATTCTCGCTCCGCGTGCTGTCAGAGGCAGCAGCGGGTGGTGACGGAGCGCGGAGAGGCTTCTGTGTTTGTTCAGTTCGGCAGACAACTCGTGCTATAATTGTATTAGGACATCTGCAAGGCCACTGTCGGCCCATAAACACCACCTGCGGAACCCAAGGCCTTCAAAACCATCTTTGCATCCTTGTGTGACTCTGTAAAATGCTGCAGCAGAGCCGGAGCCATGTCAGAGAGGCTTCCATCAGCTGTGACTCATGCGAGGTGAAGCAACGTGAAAGAAAAAAGAAAACAGAGGGAAAGAAGCCAGTGTTATTCCTCCTGTTAGAGCTGACAGTAACTACTCATATATTCTTTGTATTAAGATTTCATGTAAAGATAGATTGGGGTAATGTGGGTGAGAGGTAGAGCTCGTGATAATGATCCTATTGACAAAACACAAAACAAAGTTGCCACAAAGCCCTTTAAGGAGCAAATAAAAGTCAGCAGCAACATATTGCGGCAGGTTTAAGCAGTGCTCCCATCTCTAGTGTGAATGGCAGAAGGGCTGCCTCACTGCATACGTTGTGTGAATTATATATTAAGCTGGGCTGCAGATGCACAGGAGTGCATTATTTACTGATGCCAGCAGAGGAATCGCAGATGTTCCACTGTACGTCTGGAACATACAGTATCCACCTGACAGCTGGGGGGGTTATTCTGTAAGCACGTAAGCATGTAAGTCACTTCAAGTGGTCATAAAGATTAAGAATACTACTTGCTGTTTGACTGATACACAGTGCTGTTGTGGCAAAAATGCATGCCGTGTTTGTTTATATTTTTGGAGAAAAGGATCCATTTGTAATACTGAGCTGTTCCCAAAAGCGCTAAATTAAACTGCACTCGTCATCTTACACTGACCGTGCTTTTTTTTTTTTCTGAATTTCTGAATTTACTTTTAACATCCTGTGCTTGTGACATTTCTGTGACATGCCCCCGTTTATCACATTTCTCCCATCACTTTTCCTGAACACCGTATTCCTCTTAGGGTCATTAAATTTTCACATATTCTCTTTTACTTTTGGAGGTAAAAGTGCGCTCGATGTGTCATCATGTGATCCAATTCACTCTGGCAGAAGCCTTTATTGCTCGGCCACATTTACTCTGCATGTATACGGTATGTCCTTGCAAAACAACCCTTATTCATTTCCATTTATTTTGACCAGCGGTGGAGCTGCGGCAACACTGGCAATAAAACAGCTCATTTATTTGACATGAAAGCTGATGATTACTAAAGACAGCTAGAGTGGTGACAACAAAGGCAGAGGAAATCCAGAGAAGATAGAGTTAGATTGATCTGCCTCTGAGCAAACAAATGGCCCTGTCACTGAAGGGAATAGTTATGCTCTGTCCTCTATTGCCCATGTAGTAAACCCAGGTTTTTGTTTAATGTTAGGTAAGAGTAAAGCACCGCATTGAGCACAAACCTAATATGACAATTTTCCCAAGTTCTTAAGAGGTCTGGACAGGTGGTTGTTATACGGGGCCACAGACAGGTCAGCCCAGCTGCCTGAGACTTCTGCTTTAAAAGGGGTTTCCAAGAACATATCTGAACTATAACAAATTGCTCTGAGCTGTAAGATTCATCACTGTCAGACCTCCTTTTTGCCACACTCCTATAGGTCATGATGAGCCCCCCTAAAACAGGAATTTTCCGAGAATATGGCACACTTATTTTAAAAACCTCTTCACCTGACATTTGAAAAGGTTAAGCTCTCCAGAAAGGGCAAGCTAATTAAATAATTTCTTCTCAAAGAGGAAAAAATATCAGCTAATCACTGTGGAGACGTCTCTCAAAAATATTAGATCGTCATTTAGAAGCAGTTTAGAGGAAGTAGTGAAGATATAGGTTGTTTTTTTTTTTTTTTTTTACTGTTTAACTATGATATTAGAAATCCAATTCCATGACAGTGTTTTTGCACAACCTAATCATGCTGTGGCACTCAAGAATTGATCATGACTATAATTTTAAAACCATAATTTGCTAAAACCCTCCCCGAACAGCATTTATCCAATCATAGCTTAATAACATTAACTAGGCACAGCAGGCCTGTCAAGCTTTGGATTTCTGCTCAGTTGCATAGTGTGCCAAAAATGCAAGAACAATAGTGTGAAAGGTGTTTTTTTTCTGCTCAGACATAAGCTGCAAACGTTATCAGGCTAACTTGCTTCCTAACAACAGAGGAAGCCCAGCGTTGCCATTTAATACTATATTATTTTGTGGGGATGAAAGTTGTGTGAAAAAAGCCTTGTTCTACACTGAAGCACAAAAGCAGAAGCTGATTCTTTTCTTTCATCATATTTTGCTTCCAACATGCAGCTTTAGCCTTTTAGCACATACCGTGTTTACGTTTTAGCGTTTTTACGGCTTTTTCTTTCTGAAACAAGTCAGGTGGAAACATTCAAAGGTCAGCCGAAGAGGGTATAGCGATAAGTCTGCTTCTGTTATTATTGTAAACTGTGTACGGCATGCACTTTGTGAAAAATGTAAAGTCAGACAGTGTGCAACAATAATTTGGCCTTGATATAACCCGGGCACAGACACAGACAGTAACACAGAGTTCCCAGCTTCAAGAAACTGCACATCGTTCCTGCAGCTCCAGAGGACCTAATTGGAGTGGTGCGATCTTACATAACAATCACATCACTGATAAAACGCCCGCACAATGCCGTGAAGTGACAGGTTCAAGAGGTGCGCTCGGCTGATTGCTCGGATATTAGACATCAATTCCTGGACAAAACTGGGGCAAATCTCATTGCATGTAACAGTGTGCCCTCCCACCCTCTGCACAGACACCCACACAAACAAACCCCACTTATCACAGCCTCCGAGCCCTGGGCCACACTGGACCTTCCCCTCTGACTGTCAGACATGCAGAATTATTACAGTAAATAGGAACATTTTCACTGTGTCTCTCTCTTGGGCTCATGTTGCCATCCAGACATGAGCAACACAGGCCAGCTAGTGATTTACCAGGATCACCTGTGTGTGGACGTGTCTTGATATTTTCCGCCAAGACATCATGTCCTAGCCTTTGCATAAAAGAATGCATTAGCCTGATTAGGATCAGTGCAGGGGCGATAATGCTCGTTGCAGCCTATGTGATTTCAGATTTGACACAGCGAGTTATGATATAAGACTGTATCCTATCAGACAGGATGGAATGGACGGACGAGACTGGTGGACTAATGCAGAGTGACACTCGCTCTCTCAGCGACTCCCCTAATGGCCCTCAGATAGACTGGGAAGCTGGTTGGCGTGAAGGGCATGGGGTTACAGGTCTATTCAACCACTTCTCTATCTCTAGTCAGATGTATTCTATTATTACAGTGTTCACATTTGGGAACATTTTAGAAACAGCACTACAAGATCCTGCTATTATTTAAAACAAACCCATTCTTCATTCAGCTGGGGGCAAAGTTTGTATTTATATCTGTCTTGTTTGGTGTGTGAGGATTTGAAACAAGGTTAGAGTTTTTGTACAATAAGAAAAAATCTCAGTGTTATTTTGAGCACTTCATACACACACAAAAACAAAAAAAACCCACAGAACTACAGTACATAACAGTAATAAAAGTGCAAGTAAGTGTTTAGCCAAGTGACAGTATTCATTTGTCACCTTGCAGACTGCTGGTGGTTGACTGTTTGGAGCACAGAAGTAGAGGTTATGTGTGGTCGCCTGTGTGTGTTTTCTCTGTGAGCTTCCAGGGAAAAGTGCTACGAAACAAAAACACTGTTCTGCAGGAACACTCAGTGATTGGAAATAAAATTGGACGCTTTCACCGGTGCCCCATTCCTGCAGCCCTCTCTGGTAAATATAACAAAATGCACACTGGCCTGTCATTTTGCAATTTGTCAAGATCAAAAGTCACAAATCGGCAAAAATCACACAACTTTAATGTAACATTACTGTCAGGTCGTCGTTCTTCTTTTGAGTTTGTTGTTGCTTTTCTTGGTCCAGCTTTATTAGTTACAATGTTGTATCTATGTCGAGGGGTAAACACCGAGACGCTTCATCTGCCTCGCTGTAAAGTATTAAGACGTTATATAATCTGCCCATGCAGTGGCCCTGAGCGCCATCGAGGCTGCCGCTGCAACTCCCGCGTCGGCACCTGCCTGCAGAAAATGTCCTGGAACTGAAAGCAGGCAGTTTTTGCTCAGCTTAGCCTTCTGATGTTGTCAAGAGACACGGGGAAGGCTGCAGGCGGAGAGAATGGTAGCTATACGGGAAAAAGACATTCATGTTTATGTGTTTTAGCAACTTTACCCAACAAATAAAAATAAAGTTCCAATTTTTTTTCTCCGCAGTGATACAATCTTAATCTGACTATACACAGAAAATATGTTTTCAGCTTTATCTCTTATCTTTGATATAGGAAAATGAAAGGTGCCAATAATGAAATGAACAATGGCTGGATTCTATTTAACTGCTTCAGTTTCAGGGTTCTGGTATTGTGCATGCCGTCTTCCTTTCACACTGTCATGGCTCATTGCAACCTCCCGCCCTGCCATCAGTAACACCTGTGCTCTTTCTACTATGATGTAAAAATGTCTGCCAAGGAAATTCATCATCAGTGCATCTTATATAAATCAAGATAAAACAAGTCAGGTGTCACCGTGTTGGGAAAGAAAGACATCACAGTAATCTAGTAATACATTTGTGTTTCCACATTGATCAAGGTGATAGTTGGATATAGCAATTTTGCAAGAATCGATTTGGGCTATCCTGTAAGGTCTTTTATTCATAAATGTATGAAAAGAAAAACATGAACCCACAACCAAACTGTTAAATGAACATTTCTTTTCATATTTCAATTCCCAAAGTTGCCTCTACCCCAGATTAAAAACCTGTATCCTAACATCATACCTCATTATCATGTGCTTGAAATGTGGGCACTGGTTTCAACCAGGGCCAAACACTTTGTATTAAGCCTATGATTGAGCTTTGTGGCAAGGACAGTTAAATATGTGGATATTTTATGCTTTTGCTTTTGAGTCCTGACTAAGCTTTTTTCCCCTCTCTTTGCTATAAATACACAGCTCGCCACAGAAATTCTGTCTATCTAGATGAAATCTGAAGCAGGTGGAGCAGAATACTGTGCAGCAGACCGCCTCTCAGTCACAGACTCTCTAAAGACTCCTCGGAGAAGGACCACAGTATGTATACAGTATCCACAGTATATAATGGGATGTGACTGGGCAAAGAGAAGTCTGCAAGGCATCAAGGCAAACAGTTTAATCAGACTGTTGTTGCATTACTGTGTGATTATATTCATAAAAACTGATGTTACAGTTTTTCCCTGTTTAGTTTGTAGATTTGTTAATGCTGATATGACCAATACGACCAAGCTGTCCCATTAATCCATAAATAGATATGAACTCTGCAGTGAGCTGCAATGATTGGTCGATTAATCAATTGGCAGAAAATACTATTGTTACAGATTAACCATTTTTTTTGTAATTAATCTTACAAAACAGTATTTGGGGATAACACGGTAACTCCAGGTTTAACTTTAGGTTTTCAGTGCTGTAACGGTAGATCACATCTTTCTGGGGGAACATCGCCCCAGTTAGTTACGCTCCACTTCTAACGGCATCACTGTTCAAAGAAGATCCCATCAAGATTGGTTTGCATGAGAGGGTCTCTTGAGGAGAGCCACAGACTTTTGGCATCACCTGACAGCTGACAAGTTGTACATTAACCAATATCATCCTACAGCAGAGACTGATTGAAGCATTAAAACCGTGTTCTTGCTGTATTTATGAGAAATCAAACTAAGCCTGCTTACCTCTTTGGATTATGTTTTTCTAATAGTGTTTGTGTTTATGTTTGACACCTCCAGGTTTGCAGCTGAAAGAGTAAGGCTATAAGAAGTATATTTTTTTCGAGCCTTATCAAGCCGTAACAATACATCTAAGTAACACATAATTTAATACACAAATGCAATTAAAGCCCGATCTGCTGGTGCCCTATTGATGGGGCAGTGATATTATAAGCTTATTAACTTTCGCATTCACACAGTCGGCGATATTTTCACAGCTGTCCTTCCTGCTCTTGGCAGCTGCCACTGTGTTGCTTTTAGTCTGGATTATGTGTTGCACATATTAGTATTTGTTGAATATTGCTCTTTGTTTGTAAAATATGCCACATTGCTACCAGCAGACATATCCATGTTTCCATTGGTCGTATGCTGCAAACACCGCCCCTTTTACGATTGGGACTGGGAAGACCTGGGTTTTCCCAGTCCAGCCAAAAAGATGGCTGATTAATGTTTGTTGAGGCCCTAAACACTGTAAATTCTGGCTTTCAAGTCAGACTAATCATTGAATCCCCTTTGAGACAGCTCCTTATCTCTAAAGTTACAATTGCACAAAATAGGATGTGTAAAAATCCCACATTACAAATTGAGGTCCACATTAACAATCACAGATAAGTGCTGGCATCAAAATGCACTTTAAATATCAAGTGAAAATAGATTTAGCTATATCAAATGTTTTGTATGTAAAGTCCTAAAACTACATAATAAATGCAGTGGTGAAGTTACATTTTATTCCTTTGTAGTTTACTAAGTAGAGGAAAACAGTCAATAAAAGTACAACTACTCTCTACCACTGAGCGTAACAAACATATAATTACTTTGCTGTTAGACTTAAACCGCCATAATGTGGACAACTGTGTGATTTATTTGCCACGAAACATCAGTGGTTGAGCGGCTGCATGAAACCATCAGTTCCACAGCCACCACTCCCTTCAAATCCAAACAACACAGTGTAATTACAAATGAGCACATGTGCTGTTCAGATGTCACTGTTGTTTATGCGGTTCTCGCTCCTACGAAGCTAATAAGTCATATAATTTGTATAAATAGCTGGCCTTGCCTCTTGTTGTTCCTACACAATGTTTGTCTAAAAAATGAACCTGCATTACAATAAAGGCTTTACTCTCATGAGGTAACTTGTCAGGCAGCTACAGTAATTGGTAATGGGATTTTCACTGAGCTCTAAAGGCACAGTCAAAACACAAATGTGCTATAAAATGATTTATTTCTACATGGGCCCCAATTGCAACACCTTTGTTATTCCACTGAATTAACTTAACACAAACTGTGACACAAGCCACCCACAGCTGTGCACTGAAATAGTGTATGATTCTAAATGACCAGATTTAAAGCCATTAAATCAGTAGGTGCAAAGTTACTTCCTTCTATTGCAGAGACAAATTATTGTTTTTTTTTTCCAAACAAACCCACTGGTTGTGTTCTAAATAACCACTTTATAGCTATGGAGCTTTGTTCTTAAAATTTGTTCTTTAAATCCCAAAGCTTAGAAATATAATGTAATCCTATCTGAATACTATAATGTGCACACAGTGGGATGCCATGCCTAGGAAAATACACATTGTCTTTGCATAATATGACACAATATACTCATGATGTGTCAAAAATGAAATACTGTAGCTCTTCCAAATACAACAAAGGATGGAAGAGTAGTAGTATGAAGCATACTGGGCAAAAAATGTTGATTAATGCAACACTGAATTAGTGCAAAATAGTGGAAACTCAGTAGAGATGCTCCAAATTAACCAGGTATAGTTATTTGTCCATTTGTTGACTTATAAATGGATCAATAAATGTTGATTTGACATGAAAACACAAAGGTTAAGAGTTGGTCAAGTTTAAGCACAAAAACTGTTTTATTAGGTTTAAGTAAAAGTGGGATCAGATAATGTATTTTATCAAGGTTTGGAGAGCTTCATCATGATAAGAATTCGAAATGCGTGGTTAAAGGTATGGGGTATGTGTTTTTGGTCAGATGGTACATCCAACGTTGTGTTGACCCACTCAACACCTGACTTCATCCTCTGCTTCAATTATAATCACTATGGCCACAAGAGGGCGATGTTATGTCAATGTAAGCATTTGTTGTTAAGAATAATTCACGATTTGGGGAATAAAGCTTACTGGTATTCACCTTCTTTGAGAGAGTTAGGTGAGTAGATCAATATCACTCCCATGTATGCTACGCTAAAAACTATAAAACTTATCAGGAGAAGAGATGATCTTAGCTTAAAGACTGAAAACAGGGGAAATAGCTACTCTGGCTCTATTCAGAGCTAACAAAATTGGCCAACCAGCACATCTAAAGGTCACTCATTTACCCTGTATATCTCTTATTAATTAGAAATTGTGTTCTGAGCAGACTGAGCTTGTCAGTATTCTGTGTTTGACT
Source organism: Amniataba percoides (assembly GCA_037176925.1). Taxonomy (NCBI): domain Eukaryota; kingdom Metazoa; phylum Chordata; class Actinopteri; order Centrarchiformes; family Terapontidae; genus Amniataba; species Amniataba percoides. The sequence goes on along the minus strand of JBAJHX010000053.1, from coordinate 16,403,289 downwards.
AATTGTTTAATGGCAGCATTGTTGTTTAAAAAAACACCAACTACGATATAAATGGTATAGCGACTAATCTTCAGTCAGCTAACATCGGCTGTTTTTATTGTATTTATTATGGCACATCAGTCGTGTAAACCCAACCTCAACCCTAATTACACTTTATTTTCCCACCCAATCATGCATTTGGCAAACAGGTGTAAATGCACTGTCTGGTTACATAATCCAGTCACTGTGTTTATTTAATAAACGGGATGATTTAAGTTTTTGAAAGCCTGAAAAAAAGATCCATGTCTATGAATATTACATGAACCTTTGAATGACGATCGACGGTGTAGCACGCTAACCACCAGGCCTGCCGTCCCCTTGGGGTCTCGCACAGCTGAAACTGTGTCCAGTGGGGTCTCGGCGCCTTGAAGATATCGCAGTTCATTGACATGAGCGTGTCTGAAGCGAACAGCTTTCATTCCCTGGGCACTGATCCCTCTTCCTGCAACACTCCTCGGTGTGTTATGCTCTGTTTGGGTTTGTCACCCAAAGCTGCTGTGAACAAGGTGAATGACTAAAGACAAGGCAATAGCACAGAACCATTCCAGCCTGGAATACAGATTACACACCGGGCTTTGAGTCAAGAAAATGTTGAAATTACATTTATTTTTTTGCAATAAGGCGAGTCTCATCACTGGCCCTGCTGCTCTCCCAGTCTAATATGCTGTGTTACACAATGTGACTTGGAGAGAAAAAGGGGCAGTTTGTTTACAGCAGAGCTTTTGTTTTTTCAATGATTTGCAGTGTTCAAAGGGCCTGAGGGCAAGCTTTTACATTATCATTAGCTGAGAAATGTGTGTCTTCTCTTTCTGGCAGCTTCGTCCTTCTATGTCTGGATTTTTGCCCTTTTGATTTTTTTTTCCATGACGACTCCTTAAAGCTTCCTCCCTGATTAGGCAGCAGTAGTCATTTGGCATAGTGAGGAAATGGCTGCCTGTTATTGTTGAAGTTGACTATTGTGTGTGTTTATCTTGCAGAAACAAATGTTTCTGCAAAGGTTCCGGTAAAAGTTTCTGGTAATGCTGCAAAAGACATGGCACTTACGCCTGCATGACGCGAGATAGGATAAACTATTGAAACATCAGAGTTCTCTCTGTGGTCTGTAGGAGGGTCCAAGCAAACAGCAAAAGATGCATTTTGATGTGTGTTGCTATTTGTTTTTCTCTTTTTAAAGGGTGCACATTTTTGTTGAAAGGTTCATCTCAACGTGCACAGAAATGAACAATTTCTATATAATCTATTTGCATGCAGCTTGTCTGTGTTAATAAGTCCCACAGCGTTCATACACACAGTAACCTAAAGGATACATTTCTTGAGGAGAGTAAAAAGTCTGGAGTTTATGGACCTCAGGAGAAATGTTACACTGTCACAGCAGTCTTGATTAAAGTAGAGAGAAAATTCATCTTCCAACGACTCAGCATATGCTGGTTACAAGCTGGACATATGGGAGCTTATGGGTCTGTTGTGAATATTGTTTTTTACATTAACTGAATTAATGTTGTTATATACAGGATTTAATCAAATGTGTTGCCATAGTTTAAGACAGAGGTCTTCATTGTGGGATGCGAGCCTTCCCAGGGTGGCTCCAAACAGTGTCATGGGGGGCTTAGTTGACACATGCCGTTAGATGTCAAATGGAAATACTATATTTTTAAGTTTATTAAGCTGGTGGTTAGATTGCAGATGCAGATTTTATATGCAAAACACATGTTGATGAAAGAATAACATTAATGGCTCCTCCGTTGTTCGTTTGGGTCAAGGGAGAGGGGAGACATGGGAGATGGAGTTGAAGCTGCAGGCTTATACTTGAATGCATCAGTAATCAAATATTAGAAAAGACAGTGTAGTATTATGACATGGAACACATCCAGTACTTTTGTTTGATACTTGAAGTATATTCTGCTGATATTTTTGTATCAACTCAACACAAGTATACATAACACGCATCCTTTTGTGAGTGAAAAGTGTGAAAAACAATCACGTTATATAGCAGGATAGTATTCAGCGTGTTTTGTAGTCGCACCCTAAACTGAATTAGTAATAACACACAAAAAAAAGCAAAACCTCTATTCATGCCATCTTGAAAACAATGTGTTCATTATATGATGTTGGGAAACATATTTCTAAAGACTGAAGAATCTGAGGTCCCTTACATGGTGTTCTTTTTTTTTTTTCTTCTTGTTTTTGCACTGCACATCCGCGCTGTGTTGGCAGACTGCAGCAGACACTCTCCTCTGTAGGCAAAGGTTTTTGACTGGCACACAGTATGTTTTATGCATCTGGTAAAATATGGAAGGAAAAATGTTTGTGGCATATGTCTTTTTGACAATAACGGATGACTGGAGCCTTGGACAAGGCTTTTCAAAGTTAATAACTGCGTGACATAAATAATAAACAACACAAAACTGAGCTTTGGATTTGGTAGAATATACAAACAACCCCTGCCATTAAAACGATTGCACACTGAAAACATGCATTTGGGAATGTACCGGGCAGGCCAGCAGGCATTTTGATCAATTATTGCAGCATAAAATGATAGTGCTTCCTTTTTGACAAAGCTGTCTTGAATACTTCTGTTTACAACAGAAGTAACAGCAGATTAGGGTGTTTCTATGTCAAAATCCACCCATTAAACAGACAGTCACTATTTTTTATCCCCATCCACAGCTTTTAAACCACTTACTGTACTGTGGGAACGTAGACTGCTCTGTTAAAAGGATTCTCTCTCTAATTCCCGTTTGAAATGTAAAATAGCAACTCTATCAACATAGGAAGCAAAATGTGTGAAGCAAATTTACATTTCCTGGATGTGAAACACGCAAAAAAAAAAAAAAAAAGGAAAAAGGATCAGAGTGCTCAGCAGCGCACTGCACCTTCCCGCTGCTTGTTGCAAATGTTTGAGTAAGAATTTTGTGATGTGCTCTGTCTTTTCTGTATTTAATACTTTAGCATTCGAGCTGGTGAAAAGATCAAAGTAGCGGGCAAATATGGTGAACGGTGATTAAGACAAAGAGAGGCCATCTCTCATCCTGCCACTACTTGTTGTACCACTAGTGTGACTAACAGCAGGCCTGAATGTCTTTTGTCAGTAAATGAGAGTTTAATATGTTGCACCATGGAGATGGGACGTAGAGTGTGTGGCCCCTGCTGTTTCCTTCATCAGTGCCTTGGCTTGTCACAGGCCGCACCACATGAGCCCGCTCTCATCTTCAGTGACAGGAGTCTGCAAGAGCACAAACCTGAGCGTTTTATAACGGCCTCCTGAATTGCTTTCTGATGTACATTCATCAAGACCACTGGACTCAAAGTTACCTAAAGGTATAAATCTCAATTAGTGTTCGTAGATGGGAAAGATCATTCATCGTTTTCTCTCCATTAAATGAAACTAACTGAACTCAAAAAATGGATGACTTACAGTTATTTCCAGATGTTGCGTTGATGATGCACAGGGATGTTTTGAATTTAGGTTATCTGGTTACAAAACAGTTTTATTAGGCTTATAATGGTATTGTCTTGATCGGTGTAAGATTTCAAGCCTGTACGGAAGCCTGAGACTCAATAAAATATAAAAGCATGATAATTTGCAACATGATAGCATAAATTTAGCCCAGAATTTTACAAATGTGATATCTGTGATAATAGTGTTTTATGTAAAACAATGTGCACAATGTGAAGGGTTCATTTGCAAAAACAGATGTCTCTTATTCATTTTTCTGAATCATGTTTTATGTGTGTGCGCTCCCGGGAATATCAATCAAACTGGTGTTGGATTGTTTCGATAAGTTATCTCAAAATTCAGTAATTTTCATGAATCATGTTTTCTTATTATGCACTCAAGGGTATATCAGTCAGACCAGTGTTGGTTTATTCATTTCATACTTTTATCTTTTTTGTCATGCAAATTCTCCTCAATAACTCTTCACTTACTGCCTAAATTATGTCCTATAATTTAGCCAATTGGACGTTCCAAGGGTGTGACCTAGTGTGCTAAATTGCAAATGAAATATTACCCTAAGAGCACACTTTGTAAGTGTTCGTAGCCAAATCAGATGAACAACATTAGCCATATCGTACTGACCAGCCGTCCAGCTGGATATTGCAAATTAACAAATTCACAAGAGGCTACTGAGCTCTCTCCTGCTGTAGCTGTAGTAATCAGTTTACTAGAAAATTAACCATATCATGAAATCTTAATCTGTGCATGTGGGTTTGAACCAACCAGTAGGCATACATTCAGTTATGATCCCATTTGGTAAAAGGGCAAAGTCTCTGAACTAGACCAAAAAGGGGTCATCCTAGTAAAGGTCCATTATTATTAGTAATGAAACTGAGGTGTCAATCTGTTGATCTGCTTGAACCACGCTACAACATCTAACCATATCTGGAAACTGGAGATGGCCTGTCACATAAACTTGACACATTGTGTTTTATTGTGCATTTTAATGTGCAGGTTTGGCTATTTTCCAATGCAGCAATGATGTTCTCTCTCTTTTTCCTGCTACAGCGATGGTCCGCACGTTTCATTGCCTACAATGGTCCATTTTCCAGAGTGCCTCATTAATACTAATCAAATCTAAACAACCTTAAAAAATGATTTATTGTTTTAGTAGCCATATTCATTTAGCTGCTAGCCTGATGGCCAAACAAAAAAAGTTACATAACTTTAAGAACATCTGCCTGCCGCTTCTCTTTCCCCAATGAATGAAATTATAGACTTATAGACTTCTAAAAGCGATCAAAACACCACACCCCCTTCATTATCATATATTTTTTAAGAGTATGACTTGTTGTTGCCCCTCGCAGCTTTAAGCTTGTTTATTCTTCGCTGTCCTTGTAAAAAGAACAGTCGCAGCGAGCGATTATGTGGATTTTATTTGTTTAAGACAGCACAATAGCTCTGACAGGGGACAGTGAGGAGAACAGAGCCTCAAGTGAGGAGCAGTGTCATTATCACTCAAGTGAGTTTTACATAGCTTTAAAGCCTCTTACAAATGGAGCCATCAGATAAAGTGGAAGACATATCAAACGGGGCTGACATGGTTTCTTTGAACTAAATGATGAAAGGTCTTAGAAGAGTCACATTTTCTTTGATGGATTATATAATGATAATTATAGATGTCAGAGTTGATCATGAACATGAATAGTTTATAATCACAGCTTAAACACTTTGCGCATTACAATGTCCGCGGGTACCAGGGGGCGTACATGGCACTTTGTATCTCGTGTTGGAAAATAAGGCTTTGACACTAAAACTATGCACCATATTGCACGTGTGTATTAAGTAGGAGGAAAAACTCTAATAAAACAGAATTTTTTTAGATGTGTGTAGATGATAAAATACTGGTGCAATGCCATGTAACTTACGCAACTCAGTAATGAGGGGAGTTGTTTATAGAGTTTGATACATGGTAGGATGTACAGATCAACCCACATGCACAACATGTAGTGATGTATTTTATGATATCGCCAGGACTATTTTTAAACTTGAAATACAGCAAACCAATTAGGCAGTTTATGTGTGTGTGCATGTCCTAACTAAGTGCTCTCTCTGTTAAATGGAAGAGCCTTTATCTTTGTATGTTGTTAGACCCCGGGTATCACCGTGTGTTCAATGCGCAAAGTTAACTGCCTTTATGTTGGACCCGGAGCGGCGTGTAAGATCAGTGAAGCGAAGCTCACCTAAAATAAGGACATGCTTCGCCGTGCCCAGAGAGTGACATCACTTTTGAATTTGAACCAAGTTCGAGCTGGTCCAACTTTCGCAATGTATTCTTGCCATTTCCTTAGGGATGTGGAACACAAAAGGCCCCCATGAAGAAAATTAACATTTTTCACAGTTGGTTGAGCTCATTTAAATGAATCAAAAGATGCAACTGACTCATTTTCATATAGTATGGCAAAGCTGATGCCAAGCTCTGCTCAGTATTAGGCTCTACTGTATTTATATTGTTATGAGAATGTGGTCACAAAGAGAGCTGAGGAGGGTGTTTTAAGTGTTAAAAGACTGGCTCCAAATTTAGGTCTCATCTGCTAAACATAGTGGTCTCAAGCTGCTATGACACCCGTAGGAGATTATAACACTGCATATAGTCTATCTTCTGTTTGGTGTGTCAGTTTTGCATTAACCATTATTAAATGATGTCACTTTAATGTAACAGAAAACACTTGTGCCTATATATAATATATGCCTTGACAAATATTCAAGGCTTTTATGATTTTTTTAAGATGAATTAAGTTTCCTGTCTTTTTCATCCAAATTAAAATTTATATATCCCCTTAAATTATCAAGGACAGTAGAGATTTTACCAAGAGCTGAACACATGCCAAGTTGTCTTGGAACATAATGTTATATGGATAAAACAAGTTAAAAAAAAGATGAATGAAGAATCTAGGACAAAACCTACTCCCAGACAAAAAAGTAAAAAAAAAAAAATAGTAGTTGAAGTTTATTCTGATTATTTTTGGCAATGCTGACTGAAAATTATTTTCAGTAATCTTAAGTTCAAAAGAAGCAGCTTGTTTAATTCTCTTCAAGGTTTATGTCGACGTTTGATTTACAGCATATTTGGGTATTTTGCATAGTCTCAGAATATTGCCACCAAACCAATCCCATGAAAAGTTATTTCCTTTGGAGGACCATTTATTTAGTCAAGGCCGGAGTAGTTTAGCGGGATGGCTTTCATTTCACGGTTCATACTCTCAATGTGATTAATAAGTAAAATGCTGTTGAAGAGAGAGAAAAGCCGTCATTCAATCCTATCTTCCCCGGATGGTAGGAGGGCAGAATATCCTAGGGCATTAGGAGCTGTTGTCAGTCACCACACGGAAAATCAGCATATTTGGATCTGGTCTGACAAGACCTCATCTGGTTTAACTGTTTCCACAGCTAGCTAGAGTGAGACACCAAGAATAAAAGGGATGGTGATTGCTAAAGATCAGTGTAACATCAATTTTGCAGCATCGCTGTCCACCGATGCCACAGTTCAAGTGACCATATCAGATTATTTGCAGGGAGTTTTTCTTTTCGGTTCTCTTTCAACTTTTGTGATGAATTAATTGGATGTGTGACATTTGTTAATTGATTTGATAATAAGCCTCCAGTTCCTCTGAGAACTGATTTAGTCCGGACATGGTTTCAGTTTACGGCGGTGGCGCTACGATGTCCTCCAATGCATTGTATCACAAGTATCTGAATAAAATCACTGGCAAATTTATGTTCTTTTAACCAGACTGTAGATAAGTAAATTGTACGTGTGCAATATTGTGTGATACATAAGCAAAATGCCATCCATTAATTCCTTCAGCCACGTGAAAAACACTGATGGATTTCTAAGAATTTCATGAGGAAACACAGGATTACACACAGATAATGACTTTACCTCATTCTTATTAATGGAACAAGGCTGGAAACTACACATATGGCCGGACCATTCAAATCACAAGGCATCACTGTGGTGTTTCTGTGTCACAACATGCTGCCTCGGTGTTGGCCACAAATACAAAGTGCTACATTAGTCACCAAACGCACATATTGTTGAAAGTCATGACAAAACGTTGAACACTGATGGCTCACTGAACATAACACAGCGCTTTTGTAAAACCTCCTGGCTGGAGATGGGGTTTGTGTTTTTTTTCCAGCACACTCAGCAGCAGTTACACCCACTCGCAGCACAACCCCAGCATGTCAGTGCGCTCGGTTAACAAATGAGCAGCTTCACTCACGCAGGCTGAGGTGTTCAGCACTTTGCTCAAGGGCATCTCGGCAGTAGGTAATGAGAGAAGGGCACCCAAACATATAAATCACTCCAGCTTCTCCGAGCCGCAGCCTCCACAAAGGGGTTAGGCACAGACACAGCTGGTTATTCAGAATCTAAAATTTGCTTGTTGTAACAAAACATAATACAGATAGGTGACAAAAAGGGAAAAAAACAGTGTAAAGTGTCTCAATGTGGTGCCACCCTACAGCCTCCAGAACAGCTTCAGTAGTTCAAATATCTGGAGCAATTAAACTCCATTTGCAGAAAGGAATTTCTCTCATTTGGTCTTTTCGATGGTGGTTGTGGTTGAGCGCTGTCTAACGCGTCGCTCTAAAATCACCAAAAGGTGTTCAGATGGGTAAAGATTCAGTCACTGCAAAGGCCATAGCATATGATTCAAATGATTCTCATACCCATCAAACCATTCAGTGGCTCCTCATTCCCTGTAAGGAAGTATCTGATTTCATTATTATCCTCCTAAGAGCTAACTGGAAGATGTCATAATCCCATACAGTGGACCAGAACGGTGCATTTACACTGCCATGATAAAATGATTTAGAAAATAACAGCTGCCGTGTCAGCTACGTTTGACTTAATGTTAGTTTTACAGTTCATAAAAAAACATACTCGCTGCAAAATATGCAAAGACGAGAGAGAAAGTGTGTCAGAACTTGTTGATATATTTCATATTTCATATCATAGTGATTCACATGCGGGCTGGCTGCTGCTTTGAAACCAGTTTGTTCTTTATAGCTGCCTCCCTCAGCGCTTTCTCCGTGCCGCTGTCGTCTCTTTAGAGGGCACTGTCGCTGTAAACAATATGCAACGCCGAGTGCGAAGCTTCATTTATAAAACTACGCGAGCGGAGGGTAACAACAGTCAACAAAGTACAGACGTGAATATTACAGCTGTTGTATCAGAAACACAAATCACAAAAATCTGAATGCACATTAAAGTTCATGTCAACAGTTGGAACATGCCCACCACATAATTCATGTGTGGGTGATCCTCGACCTGATGAATGAGAGCCAACACTGAGCGCTGCCAACACTGAAGACCAGGATGTCATCACTGACTGACTGGGAGCTTGGCACCATTTCTCATAATAAAAAAGACAGAAATAGCCTCGACCATACACCTGTATTTATTGTAATTATTATTATGGATTTTGCACTTAAGGCAGAAATGGCTTTGATTGTTTAGTTGAAATCATCGCTGTCACATTTAACCTTAACCCTTCAATTCTAAATTAATTAAATGTTTTTTTCTTTGTCCAAAATCCTGTTTTTATTTTCACAGTTCTTTCATTGTGATCCTGCAAAAAAAGAAACACTGTCGCATAAAGCAAATTACAGCCTTACTTAGTAGGCCATTTTGTCCAATTATGAAACAGCACATTCACATGTATCTGCTAATGCACGCTCGGTGCTACTCGAACAACTGCGCCGCTTATATGATTCTGAATTTTCTACATGTTGCACCTCGGGCAAAGCAAAGTGTTTATCAGCAGGAAGATACAGAGTTCAGCTGAGAACCCCACACACTCCCTATGGGAATGTATGCATGATTAATACGGCTTGTGTGTACACAGTGCACTCACCATATAACCGGAGTATGCCATGACTCATACAGCCCTTGGCAGGTGGGACAATATCCATCTAATTTCTGAGGAGTGTGTTGCTGCCATCCTCTGCTTTGTCGTTTGTAACGGTGTGTGATCACCTGTCATTTTGATTAAGTAAGCTCTTGAATCTTCTCTGGTGTTATTAACTTCAATTTCCATTTTTTCCCCATACAGACTCAAACACTGATGCTAGATGGAGGAGAGGATAAAACCTGTGACTTCTTTTGAAGTCTGATCTCTAATGACTTGTCTCTTTCTGGGTGCTCAGCAATGTTTTAAATATTGTATCAATATTACACATCTTTCATGGCTGAATGATGAATGAATGTTGGAAAGGAAATACACATGTGCACCCACATTAACGCTGTGATGCAGTTAAAATATAGCGTTTCTGACCTATCTTGACCTGTAAAATAGTATATTAGTGTGTGTGTGCTTGTGTGTGTGGGGGTGACTGTTACATACTTGTTTGTGTGTCTGAAAGAGAGAGACTGCGGCTGAACACGAATGTTGGATTCAGGGACTTTGTGCAAATGTCAGCAGGCCTCCCAGCACCTCCCAAGCAGTCTAACTGGAAATGGCACTGAGACACTGCTGACCATATGGCTCTTGTAATTAATCGTGCCGATTAATTTTTGGCTCGCCCTTAACGTCTGCACAGTCACTTATGTAATACCAGAACCCTATGAGCAAGCCCGAGCCCCTCGTAATGGATGTTGGGATATGAACAGAAGGTCATGTGGTGGTAAGATTAGCACCTCAGCGAGCTCGATTTCATTCAGAAGAACTTAGAGGCAAACAGTGTAGTTATGTTATACTTCACGAGAAGTGTTACCATCAAACAGTATGAACTAGTATGAAGTTTACACTAAGATAGTAACACTCACTTATTTCACTTATTTTACGGCAACATATGTATTGCATACATATATGGAAAGAGTGGTATAACGCTTTGTGAAGTTGACATCAGTGTCAGTGAGTCAATTTGAAAATGAGAAAATAAATAAATAAAAAACGGGGCGTTTGACAATGTTACAGGAGAGGAATGATAAATGACCTCCTTCTTTTAAGTGTCCTTTTTTAATTTTGAAAATGGTCACTGTTATAAAACGAAGGCCTCTCTCACTGAGCCTCTCAAGGGACCAATATCAGGGGCATGATGGGCAACACCTAAAAGTGGAGGTACCTGAAGACATTTTCAAGTTGCTGTTTGGATGGCTGCTAGATTGATTATGTATGAAATACATGACTCTTGCTTGTTGTCACACATTTCAGATTCTCCCTTTCAGTCAAACTGTTTTAAAAACCCATTAACTCAACAATTATAATCTCTGCTCAAGATCCAAATGCAAGAGCAACATCCAACAAGGCCACGTGAACTGAACTGACCCTTTTCAATGTTTCTTTGAACACACTTGGTTCAGGGTGGGTTATGTTGGTACAATCCTCCAACCTGATTTATGTAATTTTATTAGGGCCATACCTTTATTGTATACTGGGATATAATCATATTTCAGGAGAATCAATTTGGAAACTAATAAAATGAAATCATGGCTGCCTGTTTTCTACTAATTCAGCTATTTAAATACCCAACAAATCAAATTGATTAAAGAATCACATAAAAATGTAATATTGCCACAAAGCTGCACTGCTCATTGATTTGCAGCCTAATTAAACTGGCCCGAATTAGCTAACACAGTAATGTATAAACTGTACGCAAAATCTCTGATGAGAGACAAATTTGTATAATCTTAGAATATATTATCACACTAATGTTTGCACTTGCCACTTTTCCCTCCCATTTGACATTTGACAGTGCAGAAAATGACACAGTGGGTATTTTCTGATGCCTCGGTATACATAACACACAGCCCTAAGCTGAAGTCGAAGGAGGCACTGCAGCTCAGAGTAAATACAGAAATACTTGTTTGCCTTGGTTCACTGTCATTTTACATAGCTTATGACATGCAACAAATGCAAGTACACATGGCCTTGATATAGGCCAAAGCACTTCGGAGTACAAGAGTTATCTATTATGTATTGTTTACCGCTCGGCTAAAGTAATGTATCCACAGGAAAGGTGAAGAATAGCTTCTGGGCATTTACCAGATGTTCATTTATAAAACAAAATATATTCACTTTAAATGCCCTGCTTTTGTCTATGCTGAATTTTTTAAACAACTCATGGTGACTGTGAACAATATGCAATGCTGTCTTGTGTTTTTCGTGTGAGATAACCGAGGCGATGGCAACTCTGAGATAATCTAACCCGTCTCTCTCTGTGTCTTTCATACTGTTGTTCTTCTCTGTTTGTGGTGGTTGTTGATTTTAATTACTTCATTTATTTTCAGCCCAGAGTTTTGAGGTGACCTATAATTGAGGTGTACAGTTTGTCTGCCTTGTACAGCAGAAGCCCTAATTTGTATGCAGTGAGCCGTCAAAGAGTCTGCGTCACCTTCTGTGTCGTAGGGCACCATACTAATCGTCCTTGGACGGCTGAAGAGCTCGGATTATGACACTGTTTTCCTCCTTTTTTTTTTCCTTACAGGAATGCAAAGGTCGGCCCTTCCGAATATTAGTTGGACTATCTGCACACAGGGAGTCAGAGGTGTCACTGGGGGGAGCCTGAAGGGCTCGTGCTTGTTGGTTTTCAAGTCTCATCCTTGTGCTGTTCTCTCACCTTAACTCTGGGATTGATAAGACTTCTGCTCCTGCAGCTGTGCTGCTCTGGAGCGTTGCACAGTGATAACAGACCAGCGAGACGTCAAGCTGTTATCTTCTTGATGCTGACATTCACCTTATATACTTGGTAACATGTGTCCAAAAGGTACAGTGCTCTTGCTGAGACAGCTGCAGGGAACCGAGGAGGCAAAACAAAGCAAAGGAGGACTGTTCATTTTTTGACAAGTGAACATGAAATGTAGTTCCAAATCCACCTACTCAAATGCAGATTCATGTTTTTGTTTTTATTGTTTGCTGGCACGTCACAAAAGCAGCAAAGATGTTCTTGGAAGCAGCAGTAATGCCATTATTCTGAAGACAGCTGGTCTAAGCTGAGGTTGATAAGGTTACTCCTCAAAGCTCCAGCTCATATTTAATTTGCTTTGTGGGATATTAAGATTCAGTAAGATAACATAGACATAAATCCTGATGACAGACCCACTCTCATCTGAATTATAAATGCAATTCGATGTAATTTTACCCACACAATTGCATAGAAACTACCCGTGTTCTTCAGAAATCTGAGGTAAAAAAATGAGAGGACACAAAGTACGCTTTGAAGCCATCATTCCCTTTTGTTTCAGACATGACTCAAGTTAGACAGGACCTGTTGTGAGACAATGTGTTTTGAGACACTTTGTTCTTCAGAATTAAATTAAGTTTTACATTAAAAAGAGGTTTGTACTTCATAAGCGCCGGCAATAAAAGGGAAGGATGTACCTTATCTCTGCCTGTACTCTCGCTCACTTTTATTACAGAGGTAATTTGCATTTTAATTTGGAGCTTGAACCTGTGCTTAATAGAATTAAACTGAGAGACACATTGACATGGTTTTCTGACCCCTCCAAGGCCTGCTAGTACAGGAGTGGCAGAATCACTCAAGTTGTAAAGAGGCATGGGGTTGACCCCAGCTGAGATAAGCTTTAAAGGTAAACACTGGCTCCTTAAATGCCAATTATTGCCATCATTTTCAACAAACTCCCTGCAGAGACAGTGCATTAACCTGCAAAATGCTGTGTTATTGACAAAACACAAATCAACAAGGTATTTTGATTTAGCACTCCCCATAAAATATCACCTCTTTGGTGTACAAGATTGGAAGACCTTGCACAGAATGTAAAAACAATATTGTCTTTTTCTCTTTAATGCACAGCAAGATTGGAGTTTGTTTTGCCATAATAACTCCCAGGCCTGGATCTGTGAAATTGGAAGTGGGCTTGTCAGACATTTGAATGTTTACAGCAGCTTTGAATTTCCTATTCCAGTCAATATTAGGTTAGGCTATGGGGGAAATGGCTTGAGAGGGGGAAGTGCTATGAAGCATGAACAGCCTTATGCTCGACCTACAAGAAAGCAAACCAGACAGAATGAAGTTTGGCATTTTATAATTAGAGATGAGGGGCTGGGGCAGAAAACAATGTCTTTCAGCTGGCACGCGTCAATGTCTTCTACTGTAAGTACAATAGAGGGAGAGAGATGCGGCATCAGATGCCTGCCTCAAATAATAACAGCACAACTCCACCAAAGTAGGTGGTTGTTGATTTTATTATACGATCAGTTTCACAGCTTCTAGTACTTCAGACTTCACTAAAATAGGCTTTATTGTCTCCACTGCTGACGTCTTGCTGCCTTTCTATAGACTGTTCCTCTATCTGTATCAGTGTGAGTCATCTAGTCACAGACAGACAAATCTAAACAGCATGTTCCTCCAGTAGTTGTCAGCCTTGACCTTTAAGATGGTTTCAATAAAGTTATAATTGACACCGAAAAGACTGTTTCGGCAGTAAAACAAAAAGAGCTAGAAAAGATCTATATAAAACGTTATTTTCTCCAGAGCCAGTTTTGTGAGATTTGAATAGATCTTTACCATATGAGTGCAGTCAGCTACTTCAAACAGCACATATGGCTTTGCTTAATAATGCAAATGTGTGGAAACGTCTTCCCACACACCTTAAATACCCAGCATAAACTTGGAACATAAACTACAATGAGTTCTGCACCATTTGATAGACGCAATAAGGAATTATGAAATATAGTCTTTCACACACAATTATAGACGAGAGAAGAGCACATTAAGAAAACACACAGCTCCGGCTACTGATTTTTATATTTTACTCTGTATGTCTTTGCACTGTCCTCCTGTCAGAGTTTATGAGGCTGCCAACAACCACAGACTAAGAGCACAGAGACCTGTGGGCAAACACAGTGTGGAGACCTCCAAACTCTTAACCCTTTAATAGTCCTCTCAACCATTTGAGTGTGGAGCACATTTTGAGCTGAAAAACACAAGTCGTACATCTCAAACAGCCGTTTGAAGTATGCGGCTGCAGAAAGATCACTCAGCATGCGTCCTGTTCGTGGACGTGTTTTCACTGGTGATTATATTTTTGTGGTTACAGAGGGTTTACTGACCAGAATCGTGTAAATCAACAGCTCCCAAAAGTCTGAAACATGCCCTACCAACTGATATTTTTTATTACAGAAGCGAAATATTACTATGGAATACAAAGTCTTTTTTGGACATAACTAAACAAGTGACTACAAGGCTACGCTAAAAATCCTGGTAATACTGATTCAACAAAACTACATTTAATCATTATAATGATGACACTTGTGTCCTAAGGATGCATTTTAGATTGAATTGTATTGGAAATAGTTAGAAGAAATCAAGTCAGCTGTGGTCTGAAGAAAACTACAAAAAGCGGATCCATCACCCAACATGCTTTATTGCATTGACAAATGTTTTAATAGAGAAAAACTTTTAATGGACATTTCAACATTTGTTAGAGGATGACCCATTTAGGGAAAAAAATAGAAAAAAATAAATAGCGGGAACATTAAATGGTTTAGACAGATAAATGTATGCCAAAAAACAAACAGTGTTAGCTATGCTTCACCACTTCTAAGCACCAGTATGCATGAATGCAGGATTAAATCAGCTAAATGAACACTCGAGAAGACACAGCAGCTTGCTTCATGGGCACAAGTCAGTCACTCACCACATGTATGTGATATTTGTTAATAAAAAGATTGTATTCTCTATCAGAATTTAACGGTCTGCCACGTCAGTCAACCCTGAATTACACTAACTGGCACTTGCAAGTGGCACCGTTGGCCTTCGACAACACTGGAAAACCTGAGGTTCACTAAGGGCGTAGCATTTAAACTAGCTGATTTGCTCCTGGAAAATATAAATCATAAGGATGCTGCTAACAGTAATGCAAGCGAGCACCGGAGTAAGCTGAATGAGTTTTCTTCTTTCACCGCCCTTGTCAGTTGTTTTTGTCTTTTTTGCTTTTCTCTCTCTCTCTCTTTTTTTTTTCACAAGTTAAAGTGCCTCTTCTGTCGCGTGTTTCCACCTATGAGAGTTCATACATGTATCATTTAAATAGCCTGCCACTGTGCTACTCCGTCAGTGTGCAATAGGGCCTCCCTGTGGTAGCCAGAGAAAAACCATGGGGATATTTAATGAAAAAGGATATCCTTTATTCAGAAAACGAATATTACATGCCATTTATGTGTTCTGTCAAATGTTTTGGCAAATGAAACGCTGTCATTCAAATAACCTCAGCTGCTCAGCATCCATCCTCTACTGATTGACTGATTCACTTTCATCAGGATCGAGGTTTCCATAGCGGCCACCCCCTGCTGCCACCTATTTCTGCACTATTGATAAATGTAGCAGTTAGAGCATCTTCCAGCAGACTGTGCTGAGGTTGTTTGTACATCACACTGTATATCACTGCAGCTCTGCTTCTGCAACTTAATGAAAATGTGTTTTTTCCCCTTCAGACAGAAAAGGGGTTGAATCTCCCTCAGCTATTTGAGGACAAAAGTGAACATTATCGTGAGAAATGTGATTGTGTTTGTAGTATTTTGCAGAAAGCTTCACTTTTTCTTTGCTTCGCCAGTTTGAGACAAACGTCTTTGCTTCCAGCACATTATACAATATGTGCCACGTGGTCTCGCCATTTTCCATAGTGTTGCCATGAATTGCTGATGCATGCTTGAAGCCTTAAGGCTGTTGCCTCTGGAAAATAATGATTAGTCATAGCAGAGGTGTTGCAGTGGCACTGAGCTGCTGGCGTCACTGGGGAGATCCACAATGTAATACCTATTAATTCTGAGAGAGAAACTGTGCAGTTCATTTGATCTTCCCCGTGCTCCATGAAATAGACTGCTGTACTTAGTGATACTGTTTGCTTGGCACTTCTTTGTAGAAAAATACGCTCTAGTCTCAAATTCACACTTATTTAGGTGTCCTTTGTGCTTCCAGGCAAGTTTGTTTATGTACAGTAAACTATTTAAGCTGGACCAATATTTCAATTGGATGTGGTAGATTGTTTTTTTTCCCCTATTTTCTGAAAGAATTGCCTGAGTGCATATGCCGGTTTATAATCCAATTAATGTTTTTCCCCATCATATGCTTGAAGGTGGAGGTTTAATTGAAACAACACTAAGTTCTTAAGACCTGAAGTGAAGCGAGCAGACATTGACTCCACTGTGGAGCGGTCACCCTGGTGCTCCATTAACTCACACACAAGCATATGTTTAGAGGATGATGTGGGAGGTATTGTAAAATGAAAAACTCTTTACATTTGATTATAAAACATTTTTAGTTATACAACATCTAGTTATGGAAACCTGTTTTGACTAGTGTGATGAAAAAAAGATCCTGTAAATGATTGAAATAAGGTATTTTCTTGAAATAATGACTTAGTGTCTAAAACTAATGACTTATCGTCTCATCAAAGTCCATGTAAAAATTATAAGACCATTTCTGTCATGTTTTGTTTCATGTCCTGTTTGGTTTTTCTGGTCTTGTGCTTTCCTGTCTCGTGTCCATCTGTTTTCACTGTCAGGTTATGTCTTGTCACGTCTGCTTTTCATGTCTGTTAAATTTTCATGTCTGTCATGTTTCTGGTTCCTTGAGCTGGCATATCGTTTTACTTTGAAATTCTTTCTCCCTCTTGTTTCAGGCCCCTTTACTTCCTCCCATTGTGTGTTTCCTGCCTGTTTGATTGTCTGCCCCGCCCTGATTGTGTTCACCTGTTCCTTGTTACCTCATGTGCGTGTATAGTCCATGTCTTCCCTTGAATTGTTGTGTCATGTGTGTTTCTATGCTTCATGCTTTCATGTTCCCGATGATCCAGCCAACAAAATGTGAGTTTTGAGTTCATGTTCATGTGTTGATTGTTTTTTGTGTTTGTTTTTTTTAGCCAAGGATCAAGCCTTGTTTATTAAACCTTGCAAACCATCTTTGGAGTCAGTGTCCTGCATTTGGGTCTTCCTGCCCTGAGAGTCCAATAGTAACTATTTCTTTTTGTAGATAAAACTCATTATTTTCCAACATGTGATCATAAATATCAGCTCATTATTTCAAATATGTAAGTAATTATTTTGAGATAGTTTCTCAGTATTTAAAGAAAATAAGTATAATTTGATTCAAAATCATTATTTTGAGGTTTTAAATAATTACTTTTAGTTGATAACATTTTTTTTAGACAACTTCTCATAATAATTTGCAGGGTTGACAGAAATGGGCTTGCTAATGATGATTTGTCAATCATTCAGTGTAACTGTTGTTTTACTCTTAAACCTCCTAGGAGATATTTTGCCAATGCACAGCTTTAAGGGTATATGTAGACTACTGTGTGGTCTATTTTACACCACATTCACACCATTCATAACCATCATTTTACTGTACAAAACTGAGCCTCAAAGCAGCATGTCATTAACCTCCATTGATACTTTTTTTGTGTGTATGCTTAAGAGTCACACAGTACACTCATTTCTGTACTCAGACCAGTAAAATAACTCCATGATGTTGCAACCCAAATAGCAAAGAGGTTATAGAATAAAGTAAAAAAAATACTTTAGCCGTTTAATCAATCCATACACATTTTAGTTACACACCAAAGCTATAATTAGATTTTGTGAGAATGCAAAAGTAGATCTTCATATCATGTTTTTCTTCTCTCAGGTGTTGACAGGAAGTGGATTCAACACATGCCCACATGGACAAAACTAATGACATTGGTGCCTTATTAAAAACGCACAACATGGGCTGTGTAAAGGCTGCAGGTCCAGAGGAAGCAGGTGAACAAGGGGACAAAACCAGTTCAAAGGCTGCTGGGGGCCACCGTGGGGCCCCATCCTCAGACTGACAGCACCTGTTTACATGAAGGTGACAGGCAGCACAGGTGGACTGAGGCTGGCCGAGGAAGACGCTGCATATTAAGGTGTGGACATCAGACAAAGGGAGAGGGCAGCTGACCTTTCAGAGGAACGTTTTGCAGGTGAAAGGATGTTATCTTCAAACCGCTCGACACTCCTCTGCTCTAAGGGTGAGTTTATCTTCGTTTGTATGCATGTGACAGTGCTTTAGTTGCACCGTGAACTCTTTTATGTTTATTATTTGTCATCAACTGTGTCATCAGGAGCATCGGTGCAGCTTAACCTCACATTGGCTCCACCATTTCCACATCTGGTTCAGGTGCTATTTAGATAGAGAGAAGAGAGAGGTAGATGAATAAGAGGAAAAGCAAAACATAAAGGGGGGGCTGAAACGCTGAGAGAGAAGAGAGTGAATCATTGACTCTGATGCAGCCAGATGTTTTAAAAATAACAAACCATAAATTCAGTCAGTCATCTCAGGCTGCAGAGCCCGAAGACAGAGGCAGCAGAGAACAGCCCAGAGAGCCCAGTTCAGCTGAGAGTCAGGGTTTAGCAGCTGCAGTGGGCAGGCAGGAAACCACAGGAGTAAGCTGAGCAGGGTGAAGGTTTATCCAGCTGGTTGTTTGCCAGGTATCTTACTGAAAAATATTCATAAATTTGGTCGCAAACCACCCAATCACAGCCTGGGTGGCATTAAAACAGTCATAAATCGATGTGACTGCAGCATGTCAACATTTCTGGAAACCTCTTTGTACTGCACGAATGGTTATTGATTATTGAAAACATTAGAAACTAACCACCAATGTAGAAAACTTTACTTTCAGAAAAATGATAAATGTTGGTTGTGTTGTACTGTCCAGTTGGAATTAATTTTATATGGGTGTATTTAGTATTATGAATATGCTCAATTTCTATAAGCAGTGTAGTTTATTATACTTACTTACGTGTCTCTGTTGATGTGCTGTAACGAGTCACTGGTGCCGAGAGCAGACATAAACCACATGAGGCTCTCTTTACGTGGTGTGCTGCTGCTTGTTTTTGATGTATATTCAGTAGTTAGTTGTGGTTTGGGCTCAGTTCCCTTGGACCACCTTGTGGTTTGGTCGGTGCTTTTAGCTAAGCAAACTCCAAGCTTCTCTGCAAATGTTGTAGCTCTGCAGTTGTGTGTCGAAGCCTCAGTAATCAGCTTTTTGTTTCGAAATCAACACTATATTCTCTGCTGTGAAATGTTAGCATGGTGCACTAATGTAAGCTGTCACTGGCATGTACGCTAAAAGAGTTAGTCAGTTAATTGATTAACAGTTCTGGCAGCTGATTGACAGAAAATGTATTGACAAAATATGTGATATTCTGTCATCATTTTCAAAACATTTGCCTATAAAATGTGAGGAGTTCCTGCTTTTCTCTCGCTCCCTCTCGTCTTCAACAAAAGAAGTGAGATGAAGATGTCATCTCGGGATTCGGGAAGTTTTCTCATCTTTTCTAGACGTAAGGATGAATCAGTTAATTGAAAAAAAAATTGGATTGATTAACCCATGTGGGAAATAATGTTCTTGCAGCACTACTTGACACCCGTATGAATTTAGAGTGTGTTTTTGTCTGCTGGGTAAATAGACCCCCCAATGACAATGATATTTGGTACCTAGTTCTACCGGTGGGAAGTGACACAGATCTGCTCTGTTTACAAACTGATTGTTCAATTAAAAGTAGAGGAGAGGGATGTACCAACGAGAACAAATCTAAACCATTCAGTGCACCAGAGAGATCTCGACGTCGTGCGCCATATTTCAAATTAAATAAGCTCCCGCTGCACCAGTACGGCAATGTTGAGTAACAATCATCGGTCACTGGATTTTATATAGGAAATATCTAAGCACAGCAATAAACCAGGTAGTAATATAATTTTTTTTCCCTGTATTTTCTTTGATTTTGCTGTGAAGCACGGTCCAAGAACACACCATTCAAGCAAAATATCTGTATTTACTGTGATTTTTAAAGCATTACGAGCATGTTATCGACATCAAAGCCTACAACATCCTGCTCTTTAAAATAAGCCCTTTTTTAAAAGTGCAGAATTCATACGACTGGGCAAACAGATGGTAGTTTCACACAGTTATTCACTTTGAAGCTGCATCTTCGCAGCGGGCCTCTCCCTCCTATGCCGGGGAGCTCTGGGTAAAACTATCTCCCAGCTAGAACATACTGACATGATTTCAAATAGTCCTTCTCTCTTGCTCTCTCCGGCTGCCGCTGTCCTCACCGCGAGCAGTTTAGAATGTGAATGTGTTCTGTGTTTGTTTTGCTGGGGGAGAAAATGCATGCGCTCCAGAGTATGATCTGAGGGAAAGTAGGCTGAGACGGGCAGCCCAGATCTATAATTGGGATCTGTTCTTGGATGTGGAGACTTTCGAGCGCCTATCCCCCAAAACCCTTTCGCGTCCTAATGGGAAAGGAGCGCGTGGACACATCTTTTTCAGATTTCGACTCCTGTTGGGCTCTCAATTGAAGGCGGCGCCGTTGTTCAAAAATATTAATGCCGCAATGCAGAATTCCTGCAAGTAGCACCAGGGAAATGCTCTTATTTTTGTGGGTGCAGATATATATCTTCAATAACTTCACACTTGTGCGCACTTCTCTGCATACCCACGGGTCGACTACATATTTACAGTGTGAAAATGTACAGCCTGCTTATTGTCTGAGAGCAGTGGATGGACATCATTAATGCCCACGATTCCTTGTTTTTGTGCTCTCGAGGACCCGTGTCCCGTGTTCCTATTGATTGGCCCATTATTGGAGCCACCAACGTGGAGCGGCCTGTGGTGCTAATGGCATGCTCTCTCATTCATGCAGACACTGAGCAATGGTAAACCATTACAACATGCAGCTCCTCAGCATAGCCTGTCACTGCAGCCACTGATTCGGCATCCATCCTCACCGGTAGATCTGTAATTGTAGTCCAGGGAAAATGATAGGGCTTGTTAACATTTTTTTTCGGAGGAGAGCCTGTGTCGGTGGTAATCCGTTTTGAAAACCAATAGTAGTTGTGATAAATATCTCAAATATGGTCACCGTTACAAATGAATCCCAGTGGACGAACGAGTCTGATGGAGTGCCCCTCCGTAATGTATATCACCGTCACAGCCAAAACCAAGGCTGACATTTATCACTTTAGAGAGGATAAAAAGTTGAGATCTCAGAGGTCCTTCTCACTCTAATCTGTTTGGATTTCCAGAGATCCCCAGGCTTTGACTGACTTCACTCAACAAAGCGGCAGAAGTGAGTGGGAAGCGAAAGTCGGGGAATGAAAGAAGTACAGAGAGAACAAGAAAGGTTGAGACAAATAAATGACACGATGATGGATGATAAGGGCAGAGCGTTATTAGAGTGAGGCAGAAAGGGTTAGAGGGAGAGAGAAAAGATAAGGAAAGATGGAACCAGTGATTTAAGTCGTTCCTCCTTTGGATGCATCTGTATTTATCAGAATTTCTTCCATACTCTTGTCGGGAATCAAACGTTGGGAGAGAAGTTAAATTTCACAGTCCACAGATATGTAGATGTACTTGAGACTTTCAAGCTGTGCACCATCTCATCATTTCGTCACGACAGTTAAAAAGTCCCCCTTCACTCAAATATGTATTTTGCTCATTATTATTGTTATCATCACATATTCGACCTTCACTGCAGACTGATGTATGGGCAGAGTTTGACACTGCAAGGCTGCTTCAAAATTCATGAAGGGGGAAAGTTTCTCTGGGCTTATCTTTTAAAAACCTTTAACACATGCATGTATGAATGTGATGTTCCAGCAGGTTTTGAGGCCAATCGTGGCTCAGTATCAAGCTAAGAGAAGTATTATGTGGAAACTTGAAACCTGAAGAGTATTTTTCATTGTCTTGGCTTTAAACCTTTTTTTTTTCTTATACACATACATATTTTCTACTTTTTCCACTTCGAGTCCTTAATATGTCAAATAGAGCATGACTGACGCCACTTTGTGGGGCCAATACTGATATAAATATTTCAGGATAAGAGAAAGAAAAACTGATAAAAATATATTGGCTGGTGTTTATGTATATGCATAAGCAGAAAAATGTAAATATTTTTATATGAGATTCTTAAATTTGGTCATAAATGAATTATGACTGAGACATAAAGTGTATACGACTATATGGTGATGTTATGTGATAGCTAATAAATCTAACTCTAAATCTAAATGTGTTTTCTGCTTATATTTTTTGTATTTAATTGGACAATTACTCATAATGTTCTACAAATTGATGAATCCTAC
>JBAJHX010000053.1:16364062-16375987 GCA_037176925.1 Amniataba percoides | reverse complement strand
TTCTATGGAAACTAATTGTGGGAAAAAAAAAAAAAAACAGACCTGTCCGCTGAGATCTTTTGATATCTCTTAGCTAGACGAGATGAGCCGTGGGCATCAATTAAGTTGTAAACTTAGCTTAGCCCGGGAGGAACGAGACTGAACTCTACACCAACAATTGACATGTGAGGGGTGTTTAAACAATTTGAAGCCCAGCTGACAGCATCTCAAAACATTTCTGTCTGTGCTGTACTCCATCACCTCAGGCGAGTGCATGCTAGCTGCTGGATGTGGGTCAGTGTTTGAATTCGCCTCCTGGAGCCGGTGAGACGGAGAGGTCTGTCTGCTAAAAGAGAAAAGGGCTCCTATACATATTAATCACAGCCCTGAAGAACGCTGTGTTAATGTCAGGTGTTCCCTGCGGTGTGGCAATGTCAGGAGCATCTGGCTCATTTCAGGGAAGAGGGGCAACATTTTTCTTAACATGCAGCGTGGCACAATGACGCAAATTAAAGGGGGGTGGGGGTGGCATCTACATTTTCACCTCAGGTATGAGAGGTGGATTGAATGATGTTTCTTGATGCCGGTATGCAGTATGGATGATGATGAGCAGCAAAGAATGGAAAGTTGACGCTGATGCTTTGCAACAAGAGCAAAGAATTGTCATGTTCATGTATTCAGGTTATTGTCACTCCAACATGAAAAATGTTACAGACACTATATAGATATTACATTGATTATTTAGAAGAAGAAGATGGAACAATAGAAGTATTCTCCATCATGCTAAATTTTTTAGATGCATGCTAGGGCTTCAATTTACAGAATATTTTAATTATTGATTAACCTGCAGATTATTTTCTCGATGAATTGATTAATAGATGAATCCTGTAGTCTGTAACATGTCAGGGAACAGATTCTCTGTGCTAGATCTAAATTTACTGTCATACAACAAGGAGCACAGAATCTGAGACATTTTCTGGGAAAATAGCTTGAGTCATTAATCAGTTATCAAGACAAATTAAATAAATAATCAATCTACTTATGGCTCAAATAAACTTATGTTAATTATTCCTGCAGTAAAAAGTATTCACAGATTATAATGGGAGGATTCTGAAGCGATGCAGAATGTTTACGAGACGCCAGCATAAAATGACGAAGGTGAAAACGGCTTTGCTAAATATATGCAAATCAAGATTTTTAGGCCTTTGTCCGCATTAATAAGTTAGGAGGTGCTGTAATGATGCCATCCCTGTGAAGGATGAGGACTGAGGCCGCCTTGTGAAAACGCACAGAAAATCCCTCGAAACCTCAAATGGTTGTCTTCAGCTGACAACTCCCGCTGATTAATCAACTGATAAGGACGTGGCAAAATGACAGTGACATGATGAAATTGCCCAAGGTTTTTATCAAAAAGGTTTTTGAAAGAATCTTTTTTTTTTTCTTGATTACAGCCACAGTCAGCAATCCCCAGCTTGGAGACAAAACAAAGAGATTCTTAATTTCCAGCAGTTACAAATGCCAGAACCCAAGGCGCATGGAGGAGGCAGATAAAGTTGTTATTGGCAAATGTCCTTGGTGCAAGCGGAGAGAGCGCTCAGTAATCCTACTGTGTTATTAGTCTCCCAGGACCCTGGGACTCTGCGTTACTATCACAGGCTGGTCCCATGTAGATAACACCAGCTCCATTCACCCTCACATCTACTCATAGCTAAATTGACTGCAATTATCAGGACTAGGGAGCTTATTATTGCCCTCTTTTATTTACACACAGACTCCCACGCAAGCCACAAAGTTTTTAATGGTGGGAGATGTTGGACATTTCCTAACATGTCTTAATTCTCCATTAAATCCTCTGGAAGAACAGCATTGATCTCATCTGCCTTCGCCTAAGCCTTAATTGACCATGAAGCAATCAGGTATTGTACAGTTTGCATTTTCAATAGCTTGTTGACCAGTCAAGAAAGTTACTTGGATGAACTTGAGGTTAATTTACATACAATTCAGCATTAAACATGCAGTAACATTCTATGGCAGACTGCAAACTGTTTTTTTTTTCCGAAAACATGCATTTATCACTCATATTTTCGTTTTATAGTAACATTTACTGTATGTTACTATAATATCAACATAAAATATGTTGTTGATATTTGCATCTGATATTTGCAGCATCTTCAGCTACTTCTGTGATTATTCAGTCGTTAGAGTTCACTTAACTCTGGCAACTGCTTTAAAAACAAACAATAAGAGCCAGTGGCCTCAGTGTCAGCGGTCATGCACGCAAGACAGGAGTGTAAAGTATGCTCACGAAAGAGGCGACCTGCCAACTGGCGGGGGAGGAGAAACAGGTGAGACCATGACCCTCTCTATCAAAGGCATGTCACCTTTAGTCATCGTCTGCAGGTGAGGCCTGTAACCTTCGCTCGCTTAAAATCTGGAAATATGAAGTGGCCTGTCAGTAATCTGAAGTCAAGGAGGGCACCTGGAAAGCTGAAAAATATTAGAACTTATCATTTCTGACACCGCATGTGTCGAAGCATTTTCAGTCTCATTTGTATTCGAAGTTCCCAGAGGCTTTTCTTTCCATTCATCCAAGCATGGCAGCTGAGAGGCTAAATAAAAATGAGGCTTAGCCATATGGGTAAACTGACATACCCGTGGACCTAAAGCAAAGTACACTGGAAAATATTTTTTAAAATGGTAAACATCAATATCCTCGGGGGCATACCACATAGTTCACTGTAAAATGTAGGTAATATATTTCTAATTGTTACTTAATATTCCAAAGAATTAAAGAAAACTCTTTAAAGGCTATCACCATGTAATCATACAGACTTGCAGCAACTGCAGTTAGACAGTCATCTATTATAGCAAAGAAAAACAGACATATATTATGTATGAGCGTTCATGAATTAGTGACTGTTCCAATTTTGCATGCAAGTGCATGACAAAGCACAGAATAATCATTAGTAATACTGAAACGGCTCTGGAGTGCCATCCCCTTTTACTTGGAGCTGGCTGACTGTGGGGTGCAAATGATCTCAACGCTGCCCAGTTGAAAAATGGGGAATGAATCATTTCACTCTGAATTCTGGCCAAATAACAGTCAAAACACTGACATTTTATTTGCATAAAAGGGTTATCTCTGTAATGGGATATTCACCAAAGACATCGCTGAATTGGGATATATTTTAATGAAACAGCATGCATTCATACATTATTGAACACAGACCCTCCTGAAACGGTGTGCCTCAAGTTTGCCGTCGGCTGTGTTATTCCAGCTGACCTTTTGAAAATTTAATCTCTGATTACTTTGAATAGGAAAATATCAGTATATATGTCTAATCTGCAACTCACATTTCAACTCAAAGCTCTACATGTTGCGTCTGGAAATGTGAAATAATGTGTGTTTCTCATTCTTCGTGTTGTTGGTCGGGCCAAATAGGCATTTGAAAACAAGTCGGCTAGACAGATCTTCAACTGACCTTTTTGAGAGTGAAGATCTATGTGTGTCCCACTCACTTTAGCATATGCATAAGCAAATGTTGCTAATGTGGGTTTTGTTTTCATGTTCTACAAAGGAATGGAGAGAAGGGATCAACTTCATTGATAGAATTTGGATAACAATGAGGTATCAATACAGGAGAAAGTCTATTGATCTGTCTTATGGGCAGGCACAGCATGAAACAGAGAACGTTGCACAAAATTGTGTGTTAAAATGAATTATTCAGGTCGGTATCTAAAAACTTGCGATCGTGCTGATACAACATGTGAAAGGACTTGCAGTAACTGTTGAAATATTCATGCATTTAAACACTACATGCAGAGTGCAGGGCTGAGAGGAGGTTAAGCCTCATATGCGTCAGTCCACAGAAACCTTCCTATAGGAGGCATAGCTCACCACAGAACACATTTTTAAATACAACACATGCACACAGTGTATTTTTGATAAAACTAAATACTCAGTCATTGCCGTGAGCACACAGGGGCTGTTAATTGCCCAGTATGAGCATAAATTGGACCATTCTGATATCCAAGAGATTCTCCCCATAGGTGTAATTAGATGTGCAGCTGCCAAAGCATCCCCTATAGAGAATCTGCCATGGGTAACGTTTCTTCCCAGTGGATGCCTGAAGAAAGATAATTGGTATAATGTTCATGCCCAGTGTTGTGAGCTAATTAAGGCTCGGGGCATTGGCTATCAGATCTCACAAACTTCATAGCAGATGTCCACTAGTCCACAAAATCTTCTAAAAGGAGTCCTTTCTCCATTTTTAAATTACATTTTACTTGTATTAGCTAAGTTTGATTCATTTTTGCTGTCAGTCTCTTGGGGTTAGCTGGTTAAGCTGATTGTAACAAATGTGAATTGAGTAATGTAGTTATTGAATTTTTATGGCAGCTTTTAAGTGCAGTTTTGTATTATAACATTAAAAAGCAACATTATACTTGAAAGATTTTTTTTTTATCCCAAACTTAATATGTGATTACAATCTTTGGTCCTCACTGTCATTCTGATGGGTGGGTTGTGGATGTTTGAGGAGCAGTGTGCTGGGGCTCACTTTAAAAAACGCAGGAGAGTAACAACTGCTGTTCGTTAAGCTACTGTAGATATACAGACTGAAGAAAGAACTAACTGGGCTACTTTGGGGTAAAGAACAGCCTTAAACCTACCCAGACCAGATCATACCAAATAACAAAAATGAGCCACATGTTACAAAAAGATAAAATCACAGTATACTGAAAGCACCAATATTGCCAGATCAGATACATGTAAATACAGACTGTGGGTCATGTGCAACGTATGTATCTACAGCAAATGGACCCATATTGGGTCCAAATACAACTGCATGAGTGGTAATGCCCATTTTTTATTAGCTAGCTGAGAACATAAGTGCATGGGAAAGTGATCATCGAGTGATGTGCTTTTATAACCTGAATCTCAGACAAACACACTGTTCCAGGCGTATTACCCAAAACATAAATGAATACAAAATGCACAATGATTGCATATATAGAGTTCATATGTAAATTGCAGCAATAAATGGCCCATTAAGAACACATTTTCTACTTAATTATGTTTTTGGACGGGCACAGAATTTCAGCACCCCCCGGTGACACCAAGCCTGTTTTGATTTTTAGATACCATCCATTTTGATTACATGAGCATATTCTTCAGTCGCTGCACTTCAGTCAGTTTTAGCAGAGGACTTGTTGGGAGGATTGATTTGTGTAGTGTGCTGTTATGAGCTATGTTTCTAGAGTTTGATAAATGCCTGTAAATGCCTTAATTCCCTCTGTAAAAAAAAGAAAAAAAAACATTCACGTTCCTCCAACAGAAATAACAAATAAAAAAACAGAGAGAGTGAACGTCCAGTTTAACCTCTGCCGTAAATTTCGACGACCATTAACGAAAACGAGGTGCTGGGCTGTAATTGCGCACGAGTGATTATAGCTTTTTATTTTGAGGCTTTTCACGAAAATGAAAACGAAACGCCATTACCAAGCCATGATTGGACTCTTGTCATCAGCGGGATAATTGTCCACAAGTTCATGATCTCTCCACAGTGCTGACTGAATTGATTCTGGAAATGAAAACCTGCTGCACCTCCCACATAGCACTCCCCTACTGCACCACCTCAGCATTTATAGTGAGTTTGAGCTCTCCCACCCAGAAAGACCTTTCCAGCCACATCTGTTCATCATTCTAAGTGGAGTTCTCTTCCAAATGCATGTGTGGTGTGTATCGCGGTGTGACTTACACTGTTCAAACACGTATTTGTCTTGCTACGTGAATGCAAGGTATTATCACCGGAGCAGCAGGGGTGATAAATTAAAAACAAGAAAAAGAGAACTTTTGTTACGATACAAAGATAGTGTCTCCTCAACCTATCTATTCAGTCTATTTATTCTTAAGTAAATCACTTTGCAATTTCTTTGCAAAAATTGCACATTTTTATCTGAACTATTCATTCATTGTCCTTTTGAAGAAATATTGTAGCATTAATGTCAAAACCCGAAATGTATGATATTTATTTCTATTTTCATTTTCAAGAAGTATGCTCCTCTCCTCTCCCCATTATTGAGGCCGTGGTGAAGGGTTACAGGGACAGAGGAGAAGGTTGGGGCTGATTTCAGATGGGGGTCAGCTCCAACGGCCCTGCCTGATAGCAGGACTGATGAGGACAGCAGACTGAGTGCTGCAGCAATCTGGCCTCCTCCAGACGGGCTCCATGGACATCAGCAATGAGATCTCCATTACTCTGTTAAACTGTGTCTGAGAACGCAACCTCACTATTATGTCAATGTCAGGGGCTTAATGCTGATTCATACAGCTGCACAAATCCCAGATTAACCTCCAAGCTGGAAGACCTCTTTCGGCTGCAAAATGCATGGGCAACTTTATGTCTAGAAGGAGAGGCAATACGATTTTGTTTTGATAGCAGAGACAGACAGATATGCGTAAATCCAGATTCCTGCATTGATGCACACAAATAGGCGAGCACGCAGGCTGGTAGTTAAACAATGGTGGCCACATAGCAGCGCGAACCTTTGAGTATTTCTCAAGTGTAAGTACCCAATTGTCCATATCCTTAAACTATGCTAAGATATAACAAAGATAGCATTAATCATGTGAATCTAAATCAAGCGGTCAAATTATTATTTAATATGTTTATTGCCAAAGACTTTCATACACTATCCAATGTCGATGACAAGGCATGAAACTAAATCGTTGTCCTTCCTCATAGATAAAAGAGGGAAATCTGAGTCACTATTGTCAAAGCGAGCCTTCTGTGCTGCAGTGCACCCCCACCCTGGCCTAGCTGGTTGGGCACTAAGAGCCGCAGTGTTCCTGTAAGAATGAGTATTAAGCCATAGTGGGGTGGAGGACTGGCAGTGTGTGTGTATGTGTGTGTTTGAGGGGGCGTTGGGGGGGGGGAGTGTTCAGCTGCAAGCCCTTGTGTGCCGCCCAGTGGTGTCAGTCTCCTTTTACAAAAATAAACCAAGCAAAGTTATAGTTTTAGGAAATAGAAGGTAGAAGAGTAAAAGACATTAGTCAGCTGCTCCCGAAGAGGCTTCCCTGCCTTCAGATTAAGGTCTCCTGGTTTCATCATTTGAAGCAGAAAATTCTTTGCAAATCAGATTTAATATAAATTAGAAAATCCAGGGTTATTGATGCCTGTGGTTCGACTTTTCTGACAATTCGACAGTGTTATCAGCATGCCGGGGCAGGCGTGAGAAAGAAAGCAGCGCTGTCGATTTTGGCACCGCTCCCGAAGTTGCAGAGCCTGTTAGACGCGTTTTGTAGCTTTGTCTTGGAAACGCGTTGAGGCACGGTTCAGGAAATTGCATCATATCTTCTGTGAATCAACAGGCTACAATCTCGCTGAAAGAGTGCGTGTGTGGGAATGGGTAGGTGGTGATGGAAGTGCAATACAGTAATCAGAAACACAAAGGCGGCCGATTGTCTCTGGACAATGGCTAGGAGGGTTTATTTGAAGGAACTGCAGTTTGGTGAATGAAGGGTTCTCCTTGAAAGACTTGGCCCCTTGATCATAACAGACACTTCCTCAACCCAGGGCATGGGATAAGCATCAAACTTTGAAATGTGATTTAGCTTTTGGAATTCATTATAAATCCGTGATATGGACTCTGGGTGGCCCAGTTGCAGAGCAGTTGTGTATCATCGGCAGCTGCCTCCCCTCCTCAGTCACTGCCCCTCTGCCTGCAGGGACTCTGAAGGGTTATGTTGTCACGTTCTGGTCTGGATCTGTCTTGTTTGATGGAGATGAAAAATGGGGGAAAAAAAACCCTGCACTGTGCTATCTCGTCCCTGCTTTTTTTTTCTTTTTCTTTTTTTTAAATTGCACATGCATATGAGAGTGTTTCAACCAGAGACAGCCTTTCTCTGGTGTCTGGTCGTAATGTTGTCATATTCAAATGGAAAAAAACATTCTCTTTGTCTTTTTGTGACCATTATTGTGATGCAACACCATACATTTTCTTTTGCAACAGCTTCTTTGTGCGAGTGAACACTATTTTGAAGAGCCCTGATCCAAACATTGACCGCTGCGCTGAGGGTGAAACGATTGTTGATTCACAGAAAATTAATCGTCCACCATTAGATCAGTATTCATAATTATTCAAAAGCTTTTCAAATTGATGCAACATAATATGATGGTAAGCATTTCTTCTATAGTCTGATATTTTATGAACAAAATCATGGAAAGTACAATCGGCTAGGAGTAATTTATGATGAAACAAAACCCCAGAAACATTTGTTGCAGCCTTAATCCACATAGTCCCCATATGGAAAAATAAGAAAATCGAAACTCAGTAGCACTGAATTTAAACATGATCTTTCAAAACCCATCTGACAACTTTCTTTTATATAAAAGTATTTATTTATATAATAACATATTTGAGATATTGCAGACTTTTCATAATCCCCTTTCTCACATTTTAACTTTATTGTATCCTCTGGTGTTTTATGATCCTTTTGATACTATTTTTTTGTAAAATCTCTTCATAGATTCAAGATTCAACACTTCTATAAACAGACAAAGACAAAAATAATACCATGAAGCACATAATACAGTAAACAAGTGCAAAAAAGATACCCAACAGTAATATCCAGTCTGTACAATACCCATAAAAGCATCAGATAAATGGGTTAAATAAAATCCAACAAAAGCCAGGAAACCATAGATAAAACAGTAGCACCTGCAACCCTGTTATCAAAAGTGCTATTAAGACCAAGTTTATCTGTATTATTATATATATTTGTTACCTGCAGACCTCTAGAAACACTATGGAGCTGTCTAAGAATGTGCACGATACACAGACTCACTATTCACACACTGCTCCACTGACCTCGGTGGTGGGCATCACAGACAGGGGAAATGACCACTGCAGGCTAATGAACACGGATGTAAACAAAGCTGGACTTAAAAAGTTTCAAGAGGGGGGAAATGCACTCGCCACATTTGTTAGACATCAAGCATGCACACGATGAGTTTTGGTGAGAAACAGCAGTGAATGTAAACAAAACTTTTGTTTGTTTACAAGAAAGCTCCACAAGGCCCCCTGTAATTCCATTTACTCTCAAGGCCCGATTTTCATGGGTTTTGCCGTTGTGTTCTGAATTGCATTGGCTTAATGGAGCTCTGGAGTGCCAGGTGCAATGCTCTCAAACACGCACTGAAAGCTGAGGCAATCTTCAAACACTGACCGATTAAGTAATTAAAGGCATGTTCTTTGAACACAATGAAACACTCTGTTAGGAATTCTGCAGCTTTGAATAGCTGCGATTGAACTGCTATCACATTCAGGTTTTAATGGCTTAAGTGTTGCACACCCACTTTGTTGTCTACTTTGACTACCTGCTGTCTGACAAGTTCACTTCAAAGAAGAATGAGATTTCATTGTTTCAGCTTACTTTCATTGCAGCACCCACATAAAAACACTGTATGTGTGTTGTACAGCTATAAGTGATATAAGTGATATAATATGTAATAATTTTTTATTCTTCTCTCTGCCATCGCCTCAGATTGGCTGAGTGTTAGCCATTGGATGTGAACAACATGTAGCACGTTAGCATGGCAGGACTAAAATGTTATTGTTGCCGCTGCGAGGTTGAATTTGAAAGATTGTCCAGTCAGCAGCCCATTTTCATGAAAAATATGCTCAGACTTGAACACAGCATGCATACTATGGATGGGTTGCTTTCAAGTAAACAATATGCAGATGTTTCAGGCATTGCTTAATCTGATATAAGCAGGCCATGTTGCAGCGTAAGCTGTTTGTTTGAAGAATATGAAAATGTTAATGGATTCTTGGGTTCAGCTGTTGAAGATGCAGTATATTGCTTTGGCCCTTCAAAGCGTAGAGCCCCTCTGCCGGTTAACCAGAGCTGTGCTGTAATGTCCTCCATGATGAAGAAACAGACCACCATTCTTCTTACTGTCCCTTAATTGCCTTAGCCCTTCACCCCAACCCTTTACAAGAACCCAAAATAGCAGCCAATCACAGTGTCAGTAACCTGTACTAAGCACAGAGCTCTGTAGTTGTTCGTGGTAACAATATGTCAGCGCTCCCCTCCATTCCCTTTTTATTTAAAAATGAACTGAGTTTCACAGTCCCTAAGAGTTTACGTCATTGATCCCACATCTATCACTGTGTGTTGGTCGGCTACTTAACTTCCTCTTAATATAAGCAGCCCTACCATATCTGGACACAGAAGTCAGATCAGACTTAATATTCATCTCTATAAATCCAGGATAAATTTAAGCCAAGGTCAGATAGACTTTGGGAAAACCAGCTCTTACTTAGCATGACTTAATTTCTTAACAGGTAACACTGAGGGATGTAATTTCTTTGAAATGAATTTCAGATTTACTGTGACACCCTCTTCCTCTGATAAGAGTTCAAGAACGTGGTGTAAAATGATTGCCTGTTGGTCTATTACTGATGTCTATCTTCAAAGCTCAGATTGCAGAATCAAAGACAATGAAAGATGGCCTCCCTCGATAGCGTGGGACGTGAGCTGAACTAATCTGCTTTGACAAAAAAGATTGGTAATATTCCCTGACATATATGTTGGCATGCGCCTTTTCAACTGCTCTGCATTTCCAAGACAGATTAATGAGAGCTAAGCCATTATCGTTTGATTTATTGGGTTGACTTTCCAGTATTTATTTGAAGGTACAACCATGTAGCTCTAACTCTCTTTAGCTTCAGAGTAAGATCTTCTCTGCATCGCATGCTCTGCATAAGACAATTAAGAGCAGCAGCTGCTCTCGCAACAAAGTGGGAAATTAAATTATAAAATTAAATTATTAAGAAATATTAAATTATCAAGAAGTGGTTCTGCAAGCACAATTGGCACCAAGACATGGAATGTCATAGGGCATGTGCTGAAGGTCATGGGGTCTTGGTCTTGGCATACGTAAACCAGAATGAAACAACAAATGAAATCACACAAAAAAGGAAATTGGCAGTGATTCTAATGCAGCGGAGGAGACAGTAAGATGTGCCAAAAACAGGAAGGACAGTGGATTAGTGCAAAGGCAGGAGTGAAAATGGTTGTGATTTTTGTAGAAATACTCGCTCAACCTACCAGTACATCCTTAAAATGCCATGCCTTTCCCACAGCAGGATGGTCTAATGAAATACTGTACACCCCTCCTGATGCAACACTTTTCCACTTTTTTCTGTATATTGACTTTCTATGCTGCTGAGCAGGTCACTTCATGCCAAATATTCCCCCGGCCTCAGTTAATTCTGTTTTTGAACCATCGAATGGCTGTTTTATTTCAGAACGGGCCATCTGTTCCATTAATGTTTGATTGGCAGTAAAATACTGTTTCTGAAGTTTGGAGTTCGAGCCAGGAGGGTCGCCCGAGCCATTAAACTGTGATTGCGAGTTCACTACAATGGCGTTTCGGAACAGCTGAATGGAAACTTGAAAAGCAGCAGGATCAGCCATTTTATTGGCCGTCTGGAGGATGAGGCTGACATTGTGTTTGGAAAATGTGAATTGCAATCCTGTGGACTGAGCGCAACTCTGAGCTATGAGTAACTGTGGTGTGCTGTGGGTGCTGTTGGTTATATCGGTGCGAAGAGCAGGTGTGGAGCCTGTGGGTGTGAGATTTCAGGTTCTTCATGTTAAGCCTCCTCAACGCTCCTGTCCTTGTGTCTCTCCGGTGTCTTACAGTCGATTAGTTCTACGTAATGGTATATTTGAAGTATATTTTCTACAACTGCTGCACCTCTTTAAGATACTGTTCACAGCAATTCACTGAAATGTTTCTTCTTGTTCATTGTTCTTAAGGGACCCTGTAGTGTGGGCGAAGAAACGCTGTAATTACTAATTGATGTGACTACATTTGTTTTTACATTGGTTCTTCTGTAATAGCGGGAGAGAGGACAGTGAAAAAGTTAAATGCA
>JBAJHX010000053.1:16347870-16362582 GCA_037176925.1 Amniataba percoides | reverse complement strand
TAAAAACCAAACAGAAATAAAACACTCAAGTTAAACCAACTAGGAGCCATAATAAATAAACACATAAACCACAATATATGAAAAATGATGATGATGATAAATGAAACCATACATTACCCACACTGAGGCATCAAAAACAGGATCAGCATAAATGTGATTTGTCCCCCAGTTTACTGTTCATATTAGTAATAATTTCACAGCGGGAATTGTTTCTATATAACTATATATTCAAGGGATTCTTTTGCGATAACCGGTATCTCCATTTGTATTCATTATCCTAAATAACATTTAGTTTTTTTTAGTTTTTTTATTGTGTGCTCTCCAAGGAGTATCAAATCAATCCTGTGCTGTTTTATTCATTGTAAGAATGACTTTTATTCGTTTTTGCTATGTGAAAGGGTGTGTATGTCCATGGAGGACTGCACATACTCCTCTCTCTCTCTCTCTCTCTCTCTATATATATATATATATATTATTATGAATTATGAATCCCAAAGTGCTTACAAAGTGTCGTATGCCTTCTTTTGTATGCTCACAACATTTACAAATGAGGCCCCAGGAGTCTTCCAGCTCTGCTCAAGACTACATGGGTTCATGGACTGGACAAGGATACAGAGGATCGCTCTCTACGTTGTGTAAGATGTAGTGAATAGATCTTGTCAATCATGCATTTGTTTCTTCAATATTAACACTGTGATGACCCTTTTCTTGGAATATGTAAATGGATACCGTGATATATGCAAATGCACTCATATTCCAACATTGTACTATACATAACTACTGCTATGAATGCTACATCTTCCAGTATTTATAATAAACACTTTCCATGATATGTAGCCAAGTTACTCAGTCAGTTAAATAGCCAGGCTTTTTGGATGGCATGGTGCCTCAAATGTTAGATAGTGTTGATCCATTAGCTTTAACATATCTGCTTTGGTGATGGAAGAGTGCATAATGCCTTGTGACAGCTATGAAATAAAGTAAACCCAACCCTGCTGTGAGCAAGCATTTATCTAGACTTACATTTTGATGGCACAAACATTCAAAAATGATGACAAGCGCTCCCTTTTTTTCATCTTGAACAAAATATAATTTCATGCTGGATTAACTACATATTGACCAGGAGTAAGGGAGAATAATCTGTGGGCACAATTGAAGCCCCTGGGCTTGAAGATCTTCATCAGTTCTCTCTGTTTCAACACATTACTGAAAAAGAAAAGAGAGAGAGCTGGAGGAAAGTGAGTTTTGACTTGTGACCTGAGGGGTTGTCGTGTGCTTAATCTAGAGACATTACTTCTGACATTGCAGTCTACATTGCCTCACACTTCTATGATTAAATTCCACTATTTTACATTTTAATTGCTTTATTACCATGATAATTCAGAGGGTAGGAAAGGCCTATATGTCTACGACAGTAAGACATCCCTGCATTAGCACCATTATAAGAGCACAGACGGCTGCAACCAGGGCATGAAAGAAAATCTGCCATCATTCAATCAGTTATTTGGTCAGGTTGTGAAATGATCGGTTGTTTGTTGTGTCTCTACATGTACATACTATGTAAGGTAAACCAGAGTAGAACACCTAAAGACTTAGACCTGTGAGACTAGATTTGAACTCTCTGGCTTCGGTACTTTACTTACATAAGACTTGGCCATCCAAAGGCTTAAATTAAGACTTGAAGCCACAAAGTTGATCAGATTTGGTGGGCCGGAGCAGTAAATATCCAGAAGTGCTGCACATGCAGTTTTGCCGTAATGAACGGGGCGTGAAAAATTGATACTGTGATAGAGATGGACATGCCAATGTTTCCATAGCCTGAAAATAAATGGTCACTTGTGCACCAGCTGGCATCAACCCTAAATTCAGATGAGAGTAATTAGCCAATCACTATAAAATTGATTACGTAAAATGAGTATCTTAATAGTTTCTGCTTTTATATTCACAGAAGATTATATGTTACATTAGCGAAATGCTACATGGCTGCAGTGCTATTTTTACAGCACAAGTCACATAATGATGTGTAAGAGATATAAGATTTCTCACTGAATGATTTGTCCTATGGGTACAAATATGACTTAATTTTAGCATTTTAGATTATACATTAAATTGTTTTAAAGAATAAAGCTTATATTTCTATGTATACTTTCAAAAGTTTTCTTATTGTTAACTAATGAAAAAACAATGAATTTACTGTAACAATGAGTAATGCCTATTTTGCCAAACCCTGATACCATCAAGCCTTAGATCCTTATACTATTTCAGTCATGTTGCCCAACTCTACCAGTGTGCTGTATTATGCTGGAAATGAGCCATCAAGTTAATGTGCACACGTGCCGTAGGCCTGGATGGGTTTGGTGCTTGTTTATTTTTTAAGGGTGTGCAGGAAAGGCCAGGCCAGCGATGTGTTTGGGTGTAAACCCAGGAGCGTTGACGTATACGCACGTGTTCCAAACAGACAGGAACGCACCACAGGGTTTTTTGCACCATTAAACATATTCAAACATTTGCTTTCAGTCCTGTCAGAAAACGACAAGCTTCATAAAAACATATATATTCATTCATATATATTCATTTGCAACATTTACATTTTATACAGGGCAAAACTTGCACAGTCAACATTAATAAATTACAGTACTTTCCCAATCAACATTAATAAAGCCTTAACACTTTTTGACTGACAATTTGATGTTTCTGAGTTATCATGCGTGACTTCTTCCAAAGGATTCAAACCTGCTCCGATATAGTGTAGACCGATCATTTTGTGCATGTTTTCCTTTCTTGATATCCTCTGGCTATTGAGAATGAAATCTAATGGGCTTTGACTTCACTGTACTGGGATTTTGGCAAGTGTATGGCAGCTGCCATGCAGGGTGGCATTGTTTGGAGCTGCCTGTCAGTGTTGTGTCTACAGCGCTCTGGCTCGTGGCCCAGAGATGCTCAGCACAACCTGAGCAGTGTTGGTTGGTGCTCCAGGGGGTGACTGATTGAGTACAGATTGTATTTATACTCAACCACAGCATGTACACGAGCTGATGCTTCAGCAACTTCAGGAGACGGACGAAATGAGATCATTTTTCATTATTGAAGCCAACAACCAGTGCCACGTTTCCATAGTGAGAAATCAATTTTGATGACAAAGATTGTTTTAAGGCATGAAAAACAGACGACAGAATTGCTTCTTTGGAATGTAACATCTGTATTGTAACTTCGACTTGAGCAGTTTTGAATTATTCATGTTGGGATTTGAGGTCATGCGAGCAGAGAGCACAGTCTGACTGTTAGTTGCTTGCAGGATGCTGCCGCTCTGATTTAGTTTGCATCCCCCAGTGTTGTTGATTTTAAAAACCAAATGACAAGAAGGGAAATTAAACAAGTAAATTCCCCACTTGATCATAATTAATCCAATTTGTTTACAAGTCTGTTTATGATGTACCAAAAAAAAAGCGCTGAACTAAAAAGACAATTGTAGCTCAGAATAAAAAAAGCTTTTTCTGTTTGATTTGAACTTAAAACAGCTTTACTGGGATGATAAAAAGTGGTTTCTTTATAGTGTAGCAAGACATCTACTCAGATATAAGTGTGTGCCATGTCTCTTGTTTTTGAAATACAACCTGGTCCCAACTTGACAGCAGACAGCAGATTTCAGTGTCATCACCAGCAACTTAAAGTGAATCATTTCCTAAAGTCTAAGCATAACTTTCTTTTTTAAGATCCGCTAAATAATTAAGAGAGTCGGTTGAGCTGATTGGAGGGCTTCAGTCTACGCTGTGCCGTGATTCGAGCGATCTCAAACTCCTAATTGCTTCACCGTGAAATCTGAATTCATCAGCTCTTTGTTGACATGTTCTGTTATGCTTCTCTTTTTTTCCCCCTTGCATCTGTGTTCACATAAAATCATGTTGATGGCTTGAAAGCTACAGACATTGTGCGCGGTAACTGATCATGACTGGTGATGGCACAGCGAGAAGGGGAAAAATATGGGCAATTAGCATACCTCTACCATCGCAGCGAACAATTTCCATGATCACCAGCTGCTGCCGGGTAGCGTGTACACCTGTCTCGCTAAAAGTCACATGCGTGGTGTAAGCCACAGTGGCAGTCCGTGGCTCTGCGCCCTCTGATTGCTCCTAGTTATCCTCCGGTTTCTGCTGAGCTGACAGGCAAGACACGCGGGCCAGATGGTCAGGGCCCCGGATCAGGGCTCAAAGTTTACAAGGCCACTTCCACAGCTCCTTTACAATGATAATAAAATGGATGATTTATTAGAAGCTGTCCGTATTGTATCAAATTAATGTCCAATCAGTCCCAAACACTTGAACTCTTTAACATTTGAGCTCTCTTTAACATCAACAACATTACCTATCATAATAACAGCCTCATAAAAACCATCAGGAGATTTTTTTTTTATTGATAATCCCATTGTTACAGGCTTGAGCGCACCTGTCTGTTATCCGATTTTTTTATTTATTTTTTTATTTTTTTATAGACGATAAGATAAATATTGTTGGGCTTGAATCAAGTCAAGCAATTCTGGTCTCGGGTCGCTCTGCTGTTGTAAACTTCTTTAATGGGTCATAATGGGAAAAGATGGTTGTTTAATAAAAATTTATGACAGCATTAAGTGGAGGTCATGACAGGGTTCAAGTTATAACAAGTTCATTAAAGAGACGTTAAAGGTTGAGTCGTTTACATCACTCAATCCAATGCTCCTCTCCCCACTAAAACACCCCATTCAGCTCATCACATGCGATACACAACAGGCAATGTTCTGTTCAATTAACATAATTTCTCTTATTCAAACATACTTAATGACTCCTATCTTTTAAAATCTTTAGCAAGTTTTTTTTTTTTTTGCCAGAAATAGACGTTGCTCAGTAGTGAGGATATTGATAGAGTCATAAGTTATTCATTGAATTTCAAGTGGGCATAATTTGGCAAACTTCACCTCACTATACAAGCCTGAAAACAGACTTTTCCTCTTAGATGTATTAATAATGGAAGAACCATACAGCAACTCTTTCCTGGCTTCAGAGACTTGAGACTGCTTTCCTTGAGAAATGAAGGAAATAATTGGCATCTAAGAGCCCCGGGTCAAACTCATCAACACGTCCTACATTGATGAAGGGGGATCTGAATGTTAACGACGGTGTCCTTGACTCACTCACATCTAGTTAGGTTATCTGTCCTAAGATCATTCAAGAGCAGTTTGACAGGCTGCTTGCCAATTTGATGCAGCTTTCTCTGTAATGCATTTTTACTGCCGTTTCTCTCCTTACTTTCTCTGCTATGTTTGCTCCAGTTTCCCTGTTCACTTTCTGCTGTATAACAGTGCGCCGAGCTAAAGTATTGGATAATACAGAGCCAGGTTCCCTAATATTTTATCTACAAAACTGCAATATGGCTTATAATTCCACATGGCTTAAACTGGCACATGCAGTTTTGTTTATATTTGTTTATTTGCACAGAATATCAATGCCTCCCAGAAAACAAAGCCTACAGACTTCAGTGATCCCCTAAAGTTTCCTTGAACTGTGAGGCTAAAACATACGGCTATGAATGACATAGACAGAAGGACATAAAGCCTTTGGTGAGCTCCTGACTTCTCCTCTTGCATCATCATGGGATCAAACTTGAAACTAATGTCACAACACCATTGCACAGAAAGTCTTCTCATCACTAGAATAATATTAAATTAGTTTAAAATCAACTAGCTGGCTAGTTAATAAGCCAGCACAAGAGTAACTAACATCAGTTAGTGCTACTGTTGTGCAATGTGCCATTGTTTGTCATGTTACTTGTTGCGTTGCTTTGTATTGTCTTGCGATGTTGGTTTGTGTGCTTTTGTGTTGTGTTGCACTTATTCAGCTAAGAATCCCACCTGTACTGAGGGGCTGGGAAACGAAACTGAGAAAAGCGTCTTGTACCAAAGTCACTTCGAGCTGTACCAGTTCAGAGGAAATGCAACATAATTTGTTTTATGACCAAATACTTGCAAAGCCTAATAACATTCCCATCATCGTCAGTTTACTTTCTATTTAGTGTTGATTAGCAAGTGTTAATATGCTACCGTGCTGAACTAAGCTGGTGTATATGGTAAACACTGTTCCTGCATGCACCATGTTTGCATTACTGTTGTGATGTGCA
Source organism: Amniataba percoides (assembly GCA_037176925.1). Taxonomy (NCBI): domain Eukaryota; kingdom Metazoa; phylum Chordata; class Actinopteri; order Centrarchiformes; family Terapontidae; genus Amniataba; species Amniataba percoides. The sequence continues at coordinate 16,356,435 of JBAJHX010000053.1, read as the reverse complement.
ACTTTAGAGAGCTGCTCACATGGCTGGACACTCAAAGTCTCTTTGTAAAAATAACATTTTATGCTCTTCAGCAAATACACCACATATGCGAAATGTTTTTCACATTTGAAGCCCCGTCATAGGTACGTCGTTAAAGTATAATCCCACAAACTCATCTCTTCACAGTTGCCACATGAACTGCGCTCAGCTCGATCTCCTCAAAGACCATATGATGCCCTTCATGTGGGTTGTGTTTCCCGTGTGTCCGTAAGGAATGCCCATCTCTGGAGAGCCACTCTCTCAGATTCTCCACGCAGGAGGCCAGTAGAGCGTGTGATATCTCCCCGAAGTGCTTTGTCAGAGAGCTATTAATAGGTTCAAGGGACATCCTCCATCCTCCATCCCCCAACCCTCCCACCAACCTACGCCCCACTTGCAACCGTGTACACATCGGCGCACCTCTCCTTTGGCGTGCCCTGTGAAAAAGCGAGGGGCAGTCAGCCATGATGCTGTGTTTAGACGAGAAAACCCCAGCACGGTGGGAGAATCTATGCGCGTTCCCTACAGGCGATGGGGGCTTTTTATTTTCTCTGCAGGCTTTCATGAGGCTGTTCAGCATACAGCGGAGAGATAATACAGTGTAATATATTTTAAGATTTATCAGGTCTATAGTTGTAACCACGTCAGTGTAATTGACTGTATTTTTTATTGAACGGCAAGTTGCTGGTACCTCTCATAGAGATTATTAAACATTTGTGGATCTAATATCATAAGTCAGACTGATGCTACAGTACTTACAGTATCTCTTGAAATATGGATGTCTAATAAAACATCCCCTTTGATCACATTCTCTGTCTCCCCGTTTCTGGATATGCAGCCCACATCCAGTGTAAATCAGGAAAAAATTGATGACAAATCCCTTGTTCTCATCATTCGTATCGTTCCCCTCAGGCAGCTAATATTGTGTGTCAAGAGCCGCTAAGGAAATCAAGATTCTTATCCAGAGTGGTGTGCAGCTTTTGAATTTCCAAAACTTGGAATGTAAAGTGCAATATAGTTGTGTATACCACTGCAGTCACTCTTTTTCTTCATACGGGGGAGAACTGATATATCTGAAGCCTGCGTGATTTATGCCAGTTGTGTGAATACGATGTCTGTATGTTCAACATCTGTTATGTGTTTTTTATATGCTACAAGTAGCCAAAGGCAAAGCTCCACATGTGCGGGTCATAAATGTTTCCAACGTCTACTGACTCAACCATGTTATTAAGAGAGTAAGTTATTTCCATTCCACCTATTCACCCACGACAGCGGCTTGACCGAGCTGAGTAAGTAAATGTTTGCCTTTAATTTTCAATGTCACTACAAATATAAGGCATCTTAAATGCCTTTGTAAAGCGCAGAAAGCGTTACCTGATACTCTGACAAACTAATAAACATTTCAGACTATTTCTTTTGGCATCCCCTGCTTCTCTATGCAAACTAAAGACTTTAAAAAATAAAAATAGTATGGTAAATATTTTTAGAATATGATCGATCATGAGAACAAATGAATCCATGAGCGGAATTACTGCAAACAGGTAGAGGGACAAAGGCAGAAAGTGAGGGAGGAGGGAGGATTAATCACTATCACCCTGCAGCCTTTTCTCCAAAGCAAGCACAGTTAACTCCCCCGCCTCTGTCCTCCCGGACCCAAGCTAAGACTGGAGCTCTCTGTTTGCGTTTCACCTCCCAGAACCCACGCAACATCACTTACTTCAGCCTAAAGCACATCAAGGTCAGTCTATGTAAAGGCTTTTAGCATCTCTTCAATGTCTTTCCCTGCCTAAGTAAAACACATCTGACCTTCAGCAGAAACTATAATATAATATAATGTGCAGGTAAATATCAGCCGTGCCATCATAACAGTCAGAGCTGAATATTCCTTCAGTAACACAACAAAAGTCGCCCAGTGTCGTCTTCCCACAGGGTTCATTTATTTACTTCAGTCCTGTAAATGTCTTTTGTGCTTTGTAAGAAAATTCTTTCATTAAACATGAATTGACTGGGTGTCGCCTCCATTACCACCTGGCCTTTCACTTACAACTGGACATAAAACTAATAATCTATCAAGTGGTATTCAGCTGTTGACTGACTCCTACCCAGATGTGTCATAGTTGGCTCAAGAACATATTTAATTCATCAGAAAATCTGTCCTGGAAATGCATTTTGGAATTTGTATCTATTAGAGCCAGTGTTTGTGCATCTCCATAATGTTGCTTTGCATTATATTCTTAACCTGTGTGTGGAAAAACTGATGTAAAAGTAAACAATAAATCACTCTCCTAACAGTTATGGGCAGTCTGAACTACAGTAGGTTGAGATTGTCAGGTGGTCCATTAAACTTCAGATGAAGAGGGCCTGCAGGAGCTGTAGGGTTCAGTCATTACTCATCTATTTGCAGTAGTGCTGTACATTACTTTCTTTACTTTGAAAACACGTTAACATATGTTGAGTTATTTTGTGATTTTTTTTTTCTTTTTTTTTGTCTTGCCTGGGGGTTCAGGTGAATCTGTGCCAGCTCAAGTCCTTGAACTACCTTTGCCTGAATCCAAATTTAATTGGGCAAATTCTGGCTGTGTTTCAGGTGAAATCCTGTGATTGACATTATTGTTTACATTGGTGCCAAATGCAATTACTGCAGCTTTTCAAAGGCAAACTATTTCTTCTTAAGGAAATGACAAAATCAGTGCTGATGCTGAGCTGAGAGAGAGCAGGATATGAAGTTATATTAATACGTCTTTGCATGAATGATCTACATAAGTGGGTATTATCTGAATACTAATAATACATTACGGTAAGCTCAGGGAGCACAATGCAGAATGTCTCCTTGGTGAGGTCAGTCCACAAGGTAATGAAAACCAGCGACTCAATAATTAAGTATATCATTAACTCAGTATATCTAGAAATATAATTAAAATAGTCTATTGGAATACAACCATCAGTTGATCATTGCATAGGCTAAGGTTAGCCTAATTTGTCAGCGAGAATCTGTCAGTAATGACAATCCTAACCTTGATGTGCTCTTCTTGAAGTCCAATTAAGTCTGTGTGATTGCTCATATTGTTACTGCATGTAAATCAGTCGGTCCTCTCTCTGCCTCCATTTTTCATACTCTGCTGTGTGGGTGAAGGACATCGTAATTACAATCATGCTGTATTGCTTCGCACATGGGTTTCATTGCGAGGCATAATATCCGAATCATTTTTCGTGAAATGTAAGCGTTGCTTCAACATTTGCCCAGGTTTTCAGCTCAGGTCAAGTACTTTCCAAATTATATTATCACATGTATCAAAGGGTGGGAAACGCCTCAACCTTGCCACTGTCGCTTGCCTTGTTTTGGTTGGGCTTGGCTGCTCTCCTGAATGACACCTTTAACAGCCATGTTGCCGTAATATGCCACATTCCCCCTGCATATTGCTCCTCAGTGAGAGCTGGTGGCCCGGTACCTGTCCCGCCCATCAATCAGTGTCCCTGTAGATATAAATCAATCACCCACCCGCTGCTCTCAACACCCACATCCCATTGAAGGTGCTGTTAAGATTCAGACAAGTCAAGCAAGAAGCATGGCCTGAGTCTAATTATGTCACTGCTTTGAAGAATCCGTGTCTTCACGAGTTTTGTCACATAAAACAAGTTACTGTAAACAAGTGATGTCAAAAAATATAAGGTTTGATGCAAAGATAAATCATACCATCTTACGTCAAGCAGGGTTAAAAAAGAAAAGAGCAGGTCAGCCATTTCATATTGAACTTTAAAATAGTAATGACTGATATTTTCAAGTGTAGACGGTTGTCGGGACAAGTGTGGAAGGACACAGCTTTGTTCTTGACCATACTGAAGGACAATCTCTTGCACGCCATAATCACCATTCTCCGGCTCAGTCTGTGTGTGTGACCCACAGGGTACAGTATAGCTGACTAGCACACAGCGCAATCTAGAGCTGTGACAATCTCAATGACTTTTCTGTGTAATCCAATGAAAGGGAAGCACTCCATCAAGGAGAAAATGAAAGACGAATATGAGTCAAAAATGGTGAAATTGTGGAAAGGGTCTCAGGAATAACAGGGTTGACAAAGAGGGCATCCATTTCAGAATAGGCTCTGTTATTTTCATTTGTGTCTAAAGAGGACAGATTGGTAGGTGTGTAATGGGGGAGGCACAGGGCGGCTTCACGCACGTTTCCATTCCCATCACTCTGTCATGCTCGTTTCATGCCAGACTGAGGCTCAAACCCATCAGCGCATTATCATTCAAGTATAGCCGCTGTCTGAATCAAGGACATGGGCATTATCATGAGAATGAATTGCCAGCTGACATCAATGAAACACAGATATCTTTCACCGGCAGCACGCGACCTTTCTCACTTTTTGAAGAAGTGTGTCATGAGGTTTTGCTTTTTAGACTGTGGATTCAGCAGTGGAAAGGGCAGTGCTTGTACCCCATGACGTTTGCTCACCGGAGAAGCCCGAGGTTATTCATTCAGATGTGCAACAGCATAATGCATTCATACATTTAGATGGATGCAGCTGTGCTAAACCTATAGCCCATCACTTAGCTGAAGAGAGGATATTTGATGTAACATGTATATTGGGCACACTGGTATTCCAGCTCTGTGGGTGGGAAATGCTCCTCTAAGCTTTCAAGCAGTTTCACTCAGAGAGAAGGCACCCCTGCGCTATTAGACATGTAAATGTAAATTGCAGGTAGGTGGTTATGCTTTTCTGCCCCTCCAGAAGCTGCACACACTCCAGATTAGGAGACCAGTGCCACCTAGTGGTTTGTTTCAAAGCCAAACTTCAACCCTTGTGAAGCAGCATGAGTGCTTCGGTTGATTAATGCTCAGCTGATATAACATCATCACATTATTAAAGCAGTCCATTTAAAACCAGGCACTGCACTGGTTTCATGCAGTGTTTTACATCTACAGTGAAGCGGAGTAGTGTAAGATGTTCATTACAGTCATTTTAAATGGGCTGTGTTTTTGTTAAAGCGCGCTAATGATGTTAGGCCCATCTACTGTGGCTTGATTTCTGAAAACAGACTCTTTCATTTTACAAGACAGAACAGGTTTTATAACAGGGTATAGCGCCATATAAGCAGTGATGTTTGGGGTCAGTGCTTCAGGTCTCTCACCCATTCTGCCTTTATCTCTGCGTAGACGTGAAATAAATGGCTCGGTGTGGGTTCATGATTCTCCAGATTTGTGAACTCAGGAAACCACTCAGCCATTCGGTGTTCATCAGAGTAATTATGTTTTGTTGTGCCCACAGAAGTGACTCACAAAAGAACAGCTGCACGTTGTTGCAAAATTCAGGCACGCGGGTGCACACAAAACAGACATGTGCACATCTGTGCTCCATCCAAATTATATCAGGCCAAACAAAGTGTAAAACCATTAGCAAACTGAAAGGGCTAATGGAAATTAAAGTTAAGAAGGGTGGAGAAATGTATTCGGTGCACTTGCTCATTCGCCTCTGCTCAGAAACAAAGCGTAAAATGAGATCACAGATCAGGGCCCTTCTAGAAATGAAGAAAGCACAGCTGGCAGTGTGTCAATAAATACAGTACTTTTATACAGTACAGCAATTTTATTAAAGTGTCTATAAGCAACAAACACACACAAGCTCTCCACTTTGTACAAAAACACACATGGGAATCCTTTCACACTCTGAGGCAGGCACTCGAAGAAAACTAGAAGCAATACAGTTTTGCTAAGACACAACTCATAAATTATACATGACAGGTTATTTCCTTTTATATTTTTAACTACTTTGTTGGCATCTCACAAGGTACAGTAGCAATGAGTTGGCTCAGTGGCTGGTAACAAAAATGCTTCAGTTCTCAAATATAAATTGTCTTGGAGTGCAAATCTGTTTGATGATTGCATTTCCAGCTATTGGACATTGTTCAGTAAAGTGAGTCTGCTCAATACCTCAAAAATATTTGTCAGCAAAAGCTTCATAAACAGAAGCAGCAGGTTAGAAAGTAAAACTGGTGTCTGCCTTTGATTTCTTCCTGACGAATTAAAGGTGCAGAGGCGTCACTCAGCTGAAGAGTCTGCGCTGTGAGCAAGGGCAAGGCTTCTGCTTGTTGCTGAAATGAATATTCTAAATGAGGAATTGATTGGCCATTATGAGAAACTAGCACTCTTAATTTGCTTGTAGAAATGTGTCAGAAAATACATTTGCATATATATTACAAAAGCTTCAAGATATAAGTAGCATGGGCAGAATTCAAACCAGTGTAGCTACAAGATTGAATTACATGCTAATTGAATCCATCAGTTATTTTCCAAATACATGAGATTGAATTGTGTTTCTGAGTGGCTAAAAAGTTTGCAGATGAACCAGTATTGGGCCCTCTCTGGCAGCCTTTGGAGCTATAAAACTTTACAGTATCTCTTCTTCCTCTGATGCTTTCTATCTCTCTCTCTCTCTCTCTCTCTCTCTCTCTCTCTCTCTTTCTCTCTCTCTCTCTCTCTCTCTTTCCATGTCTCTTATCATACCCTCCACCACGCACTGTATTGTTCAGCTGATGATGAATGACCACGGTGCTGGAAGCCAGAGTGAGCTCTCGCCGAGACCACACGAATGCCACACTTTCAATACCTCTCCAGAAAGATTCATTACAGTAATTAAAGTTCTGTTTTTCTCACATTCTTCCACAGAAGTCACTCCTTGCAATCATTCCAGACTCTCAACAGAAACAAAGCCTGCCTGGAGAACGGCTGGCATTAGAAGTGGGCGGCTAGACTGTGGTTTTTTTCTTTTTTTTTCTGTTTTTATCGAGGTGGACATCACCAGCTTGGATAATCAACTCCAACAGATTGTGCTCTGAGAAACAAATTGCTTCATTTAAGCATGAAAATGATTGAGCAAAAGGATGACAAACACAGCGGAGTGCATTTATCAAAGCTGTTTACACGAGACACAAATCACGGCTGCTGGACCCACTTGAAAAATTGCTTTGTTATAGTTACAATTTATCATTGACATGTTGTATTTACTGAAAAACAAATCTGTCAGATGGTAGTCAAGATAGATTCAATATGTCAATTATTACCACTGAATAGAATTACTGAGAGGTCCCGTGTATGCTGCCCATACTCTAGCATTATGGTCTAATTCGTACACTCTCTGCATATTATCATCTAACACTTGAGGAACAATAAGTTTTGAGAGACAGCTGCATCCTGTCCGTGCCCTCGCCCAGCTGGATTCTGATTTAATTCGACGTGCTCCGGATTTGCATACAGGCGGACAACAAATTAAAGGAAAAACCATAATAAATGGGTGTAGAATCATAACGAGTGCAGATCCATCAACACAGGGCACGAGAGGTCAGTGGATTGTTTGATGCTTATGGGTAAAAATATGTGACTCATTTCGCAGTCACCAGAGCGATGCTGAGCACTTAAGGAAGAAAAGTTTTTAGAGAGGTCATGGAGCTGTTTTTGATACCCATTTGGAGACCCTGTCTGCAAATCTGGATATTATTATGCTGTGAAGTGTAAGTAAATTGGAAGCTGAAGCTGCATTTTGAGAAAATACAAGCGACTACAAAGTCGGTTTTCCGCCCTTCAGAAACCTGGCAGTCAGTTTCTGCAACCTCATAATCAAACCAAATTGGCCATTTGGTTTGATGTATCTCTTCCTCCGATAGCTTTCTGTTGGGTCGATGGTGCTGGTTGCAAGGAGCAGGAACTTTTTTTGTGACCATCAAAAAAGTAGATTTTAAAGGCCAATCCACACAGAATTGATTTGTAGAAACAGTTTGATTATCTGCCACTTGCCGTGCTCACAGACCAGATACTCTTTTTATCAAATGCAACAACCTGACTAAAGGGGCTCGGATCACGCCAGATCGCTCTGTGCTTTTTCGTTTCCTCTCATGCTGCTTATATGTTGTGAAAGGTATCTGTAATGACTGATCTGACTGGTGTCTCTGTGTGTCTCTGTGGGCTAGCCGGTTTCACTGTAAGCAGCAGATTCTAGTGGACAGGGAAATAAAATCTCTGGGCCTCATCAATAAACTAATTCATTCATAATGATGATTTTTTGGCATGGAGCCCACATGAAAAGTAGTTTTGCGCAGTACGTTCTGCAGTTTGTCTGCCTGGTGAACACCAGTCATGGTGGATTGAATTGACAGAACACTTCAATGGCATCTCTCACATTTCACTTTTGCTGTGGATTCCCATCAGGAAACCAATACTAGGGAAAGTACTGGCAGGCTATGAGAGATGTTAACAGTCACATTTTTAATCTCGCCCACAAAGCTCTGATTGGTCAGCTGTTCCTCCAGGCAGCAGAAACTTTTGACTGTGCTCAACACCAAACCCACATGAACCGCCTCACCAGAGGATCAGCCTAGAGTTTCACATATGCCATATAATCTTAAAGACTAACGTCACTGCCCTCCACTTTGACCACACCTGGCATCTCTGATGGGTTTACATCACTGCAACACTTTTCAGGTACTCTGTAAAGAGGCTGTTCCCAGGACATTGGTCTTTCGCTCAGATGCTTTAAAAACCGCATGAGT
>JBAJHX010000053.1:16310204-16347770 GCA_037176925.1 Amniataba percoides | reverse complement strand
ACTTTTCAGGTACTCTGTAAAGAGGCTGTTCCCAGGACATTGGTCTTTCGCTCAGATGCTTTAAAAACCGCATGAGTTTGTTTACATATTATGCTGGAAAGTGACCCTTTGTGGATATCGACTATTCTCTGAAGAACACAACTGCGCAACTGTGGATTGGACACATGTTTACACTCAGTTACAAAGGCAGAAGGGGGGTGACAATGGTAACCACCACAAAACTCTTGGGAAGTGGGTCACGGTGGATGGTTTGTTCAACAATGCGTGTGAATTAGGTTAGCCTGTGCTTTCCATCCCATTTCCTACCAGCAGTCAACAAAGGGTTTGTTTTAACCATGAAGATATTTTCCTAACCTTTACCACAAAGCTGTAGAAGTCTAAACTTGAACATCCACAGTTAATGGATCAGATACAGCTCTTTTTAGTGAGTCAGTGTTGGGTAATAAACTGTAAGTCACTTTGGAAGGCACTGACATTCAGTCTGTTTCTGTCATTTAGGCATGAAGACTTACTCAGTTTAAAACCAGAAGAGAGGGCTGCTCAGACCCAGATCATAAAGTAGCACTTGCATCGTGACAGAGGAGAGACTAAGACAAGCTGCTGCACATACGAACACAAAGCTGGACAGATCATTGATCTGTTCCCTTTCTCTGAGCTGAGGCTCAGCACCGTTACAAGTCCAGTGTGATCGTTTTCCCATTACGAGCAGCATTAAGTGCCATTAACCACATAGCATTCTACCCTCACAGTATACAGTATCCGTAACAATCGCTGGGGGCCATCTCAAATCAGAGATGATGGTTTAATCAGGGGAGAGTTTAGCCCACTGCTCCCTGTTTGTCTTCGACCTGATCTTCACGCCACACAAATTTTCTATCCACGCTTGGTACGCTTGAGAGATTATTATGAAAATGTGTGAGGGGTCTCGTACCTGCCTCTGTCCTTGAGGTTTTCCACAGGTTTTAACGCCACCCCACACAAACACCCTAGAGCCTGAATCCATAAGAATTTACATGCCAGGCTCAGGCGACTATGGAGACACTGATGAAAAGAGACCGAGGGTTGAATGAGAACTGTGCCGCAGTGAATCTGCTTTAAGGGCACAGTTGCCAGATAGTTCCAAGCATTTCAACCAATGGTGAAATCTGCAGTTTGCAACAGCACCAATACACATTACTGAGAGTGGTAATTGCTGTCAGACGAAGCCAAGACTCCTCTGTCTGATAATTAGTTCTTCCACTGGGAGCGGAGATAAAGGCTGGGGGAAAGAGTATCTTACTGCAGTGCATGGGGAAAAAACAACTATTAAGGATCATATGTACTATATACTATTCTGCACAATATAGTCCCACAATGAGTTTCTCAGCCATAGAAATCCATAGAGAATCATATCATGTGGTCCACTCACTGAAGGCATCAGTTTGGTGCAGTTAGCTTTCTTGCTTATCAGAGCTTTCTTGCGAGTTTACTACCATCTTCTGCTTGAGTGAGATTTTGTGCGACATTGTCTGTTTTCAAAACAAAAGCTTAGGAAATTGGCAAGGAGATCAAAGAATGGAGTCTGTGATTTGGAAAGTGGCGTGTATGCTTGAGAGATTTCTGCACAAGTCTCTTCATTTCCCTGGAAGCAACATTAAATCCTACTCAGCCAGGCCAGCCATATTTTTGGGATTTTCGTCCAAACAAGAAATTGGAAAGATCCCAGTTGTCCCCCCGTCATGAAGACTTATTGGCTCACCACCAGTCAGTTTTAAGGTGCAAGATGATAATCTCCCCCATCAAAGTTAGATATATCCCCAGATGGCTCTAAATGCATACAGTGCTAGTGTCTCACATTAGAAATGCATAGTGTGTTTTTTTTCCCCCCACAGCCTGCTCTGGCTATTGAAGTCTGTTGGGATGATTTAGGGTAAGGATTAATTCATGAGATGTTCCCACTTAACAGCACTCTGGTTATATCAACTTTCATGGTAAGTTTACTGCAGCTATAGAACAGAGCAGTAAAAGTGTATGATAGCTGCCTCTCTGCCTGTGATTAATGAACTTGTGGCACTCGCTTGTCCTGGAGAGGAGTGATTAATATGGCCTGTGGGTAAAGAGCCTGTTGTCTTCGGTACCTTCGAGCGTTTGTCTGCCGCTGCTTGCCTGCTTTTGAGCTTCTAACAACCTGAACTTCTTATGCAAGCGGCGTGTTTTCAGCGAGCGAGTGTTATGGGCCGCAGGTAGAAATCTACAGGCCTGACACAGCACAATTTGTTGCAGAAAATATTTGACACTCTGCGAGACTCGGTTTCTCTCAGACCTCAGTTGGCTTAGCTATAAATTGCTTTTTGTGAGACAAGACCCAAGCTCCATTACCCTCGGTGGAAAACCATCTCATGGAAGGAGTTGTCACCTTGAGGCCGATCTGTTCTCACGACTGACTGACAGCGCTCCCTCTCTCCGCCTGCCTCCCCCTCTCTGTTTGTCTCTATTCCTCTATCTCCCTTTTCTATCACTCCAACCCCTTGCTCTGCAGTCTGTTCAGATCAAACTGCTCCTGCGAGCATCTCTGATTTTCAATCAATTTCAGGAACAGCACCTCTCACTGTTGTCTGCATGTCTGTCAGTCTTCAGAGCAGCCACAGCTGGAGGGATCGGAAGCTGAATCCATCAGGGACACAAACTGATAGCATTCACCATTTACATATAAGTCTGAATAACACTCCAGGAACACTGCCATCCCTCCTCCCCCTCAGCACTATTTTAAGCATTCTGTATATCCAACTTGGTTTATAAGGTTGAAAAAACAACTAAAATCACAGCACTTAATATGAAAGCGCTCATTTTATAAGAGCTTTTCATGCTCGTGCATCCTCTGCGTGTATTCCCGTTTCACTGCATGTGATATGAAGCTGCAGTGTCCGGCTCTGCCTGCTCAACGATCACAGCTATCTCCTGCAGACCCGATTAGATGTCATGTGAACAGCACAGTGGCCCCTGATATGTTAGACAGGCCTGTTCATGCTGACCAGTTGTACCACATCACCCACTGGAATCACTTTGGCAGCAACGCCAAATAAACAAACAAACCCTGATGAGACCCAAAAAGCACAGAGGAGTCAGAATAAAAAAACACTCTGAGCAGGTTCATAAATTGTGCACCCATGTATTAATGATTAGTGTGCAAAGAAGCAGTGTGACTTGAATAACACTCGTGTTGCCAAGGATGGAGGACAATATCCATCTAAACTGACAAAATGCACAGTGATGCTTCGAGCTAAATGCTAATGACAATGCTCAGAATGAATGCTAAAAGGCTGATGATTAGCAGGCATCATGTGTGTGACCTCTGCCTTTTTAGTTTAGCACGTCAGCAAGAGCTGCTAAGGGTGACTGGAAATCTTTTTTTTCAAGTATTCAGTAGAGGTGCAACTAACTGTTATTATTTTCTCAATTTATCAGTTTGGTCCATAAAATGTTAGTAAATTAAAAAAAAAATCTTTTCTCTTCATCACTTTTCCAAAGCACAAGATGAAGTCCTCAAATATCTTATTTTGTTCACAAAGCAAAGATACACAGTTAACTATCAGGGGAGAACTAAAAAAGTCCCGAAAATATTCACTTTGAGAAGCCGAAATCAGACATTTTCAGAGATTTCTTAAAAATGACAGAATGATCAGAATTGTTGCCGATTAATACACGACAACTTATCTATTACTTAATTGTTGCAGTCCTAGTTGTTAGTCAAAATCAGAGTATATCAAAATTCTAAATCTTGATGTGATGCTGGTGACAAAAGTCAGTCAGCTCACCAGAGTGAGTGAGATTCATCCTCTGTTGACCATGAATATCTGTGCAAATCAATGCTCATCCAGTATTTGAGATATTTCCATTTGCTTCAAAGCAGTGCACCTGCTGACCCACAGACATTGCCATCCTGTTGCAATTTGTGTTATGGATTACCCTCTCCACCTGTGTGAGAGTGTGCACAGTGATAAGTAAACACAGGACAGCAACATCATGCAGTGCAAATGCGTCGAGTCCTGCACTGAATCGCACATTTAAATATCACAGTGCTCGTGTAATGGAGGCCATTTTTATATGTTGCTTTTAGGTAATGTCAGAGTAGTTAGCTACTTAATCAACCAGACTCTGTGTCACATTAATAAAGCCCCAGAGAAGTAAACAAATACGTTTTCCACTCTCATTAAGACTATTTCCGCACTAGTAGAGCGGGAGGAAGCTGCTTGGTAATGACGTGCGGATCACAAGGTAATAAATTAGACACAGCCAAGAATTAACAAACCTTGATATTTCATGGACAGAATATTATGACTGAAGCATGAATGCGCATCCCAGTCTCATCAGAGTACTTCAGCAGAAGCCCCTTGTCTGCAGTAAGGAATGAACAAGAACAATGGTAATAAAGGCCGAGAGTAAAAGATGAATAATCACTGGAAAGAACATAAATGTCCTCTGAGGTTGTGCAAAGCATAAATATAAAATCTAACAACTAAAAGGCGTTTTGTGATTGTCACCGATTAAACGTCGATAAAAGCAGAAGAAAGCACTGCAGAATGAGTGGGAATCAAGAAAAGGAATATAAGGTCACGTCCCATCTATTTGTCAAGTTGGTGCACAGAAGCCAGATTTTCAGTTTTATTAGAGGCTTATAACTAGAGGAAAAGGATTATGGACTGAATCCTTTGTAATTAGGTCCACTGGGTGAAAGTCTTAGAAACAGTAAACTTCAGAGGAAACAAGAGTCAAGGTGATTGGATATAGAGGTGAGACACAGGAAGAAAACATGTTTACATGATGGAGGGATGGGTCTGCATTTCACATGTTGCATGAACAGCATTTTGGCCGTAGTTACCCAAGAGTATTATACGCTGATGTTTTATAGTATTTTGTAACGCAGGAGAAAATCAGTCCTCCTCTTTACCTTTTGCAGGCAGGGTTGTCTTTATTACCCGTCTGCCATGAATGAGACATCGTTCTCTCTGTGCGATATCTCCGCTTACCTGAACCTGTGCGCCTCCTCTAAAATCCTGCTTCTGGTCCCCGGCTTCGCCTTGAACATCTTCATCCTGGTCTCCCTGGTGTCCTGCGTGCTCAGCAAGCGAAGCAAGATAAGGAGTAACGTGGCGATGTTTGTCCTGGGCAGCACCAGCTGCAACCTCATCAACCTGAGCTTGTGGCCCATGACTATTCACTGGAGGCAGCACGGCCGCTGGCTGCTGGGCTCTCACTTATGTGAGGTCATGGTGAGCGCCAAACACCTGACCAGCTCCGCTTCCTTCCATTACGTCTCCTTCATTACCTTCTCTATTTACCTGACCGTGGTGTGTGGCTGCAGGCACCTGGTGAACAGCAGGCTCTTCCTGGCCCTGCAGCTGCTGTTCCCTCTGTTTCCTGTGGGGCTGAAGGAGCTGATCCTGTGGCTCCTGGGCAGCCATGTGGATCACCTGGATCCTGTCAACCTCACCTGCTTCTCCTTTATTAACGACAAAGTCATGAGGATGCTTTTGCTGGTGAAGACGGCCGTGTTTCTGCCGCTGGGCGTGTATTTCTATGGCCACGTTCTGCACACCATCGTCCAGAGCGCCAAGCAGATGCACCGGAGCCAGAGAGTCAACGTGCGCCTGGCCAAGGTGTTCAGCCTCATATCTCTCATTACCTTCACAGCACATATACCTGGTAAGTAAATGTGAATGTTACATAAATAAATCAAATGAATGTAAAGTCATGCTTTATCAGCAAAGTTAATTGCTTTAAAGCGATAAATTATGTTTTGAATACAAATGAAACCTGTTTAATAACTCAACATATACATACCAAAGCGGTAATATATGCAGTGCAGTTCATATTTCACTTAATAACAACTTGATTCCACAAATAAAGCTTTTATTTACCATGCAGCTAGTTAAACTGATCAGTGTTATAAGAAGTAATACAATGATATGTCGAGTCATGAGCTTTATTTAGAGTTGTAAGTTTGTTGAGATTGTAGAACAAAATGTGAGTTTAGATTTTGTTAAATGAAAAATAAACTACAAAATAAAATGCTAAATAAAAAAATCTAAACACATTAGCATTAGGAATGTCTCATTCATGAATAATATTGGAGAATATACATATGTAGAATTTACAGCTAAACTTTACACTTAATTGTTTTGCTTTGTTTTTTTTCATAGCCTGGTTGAATTATACTCCGTTAGTATAGGTGATGCATGTCTTTCAGAATCAAAATACTTTATTCATTCCAGGGGGAAATTTGTGTATTTTAATCTTTATTTTAGTATGTTTTGATAAAGTGATTTTAAAAAACATATTTGTGGTTCTTTATCCCCAAATATAAATGCCTGTGTAATTTGAATTCATTGCAGGGGTCTTGAATACTGTGCTTTATGCACTGTAGGTGCTGTGTTTGCGCTGATGGAGCACCCGTCTGTGTGTCAGGAGATGGTCAGAGATTTGCTGCTTGACCTGCCTTTACTCTCCAGCCCCATAATCCTGCTCTGTATGAATAAAGAGCTGAGGAACCAGTGTCTGCTGCTGCTGCAGCGCAACCCCTCCAACCACTTCATGGAAAAAAAGATCTATCAGCAAGAGAGACGAGCAGCACAAGAGCCTGACTACTGAGGAAACCGACAGGATCCACCTCTAATTCATGAGATTATGATTTATATGTTTATGAAGTCAAACATTTCATGATATGCTTAGACTGTTTATTTGTATGTGCAGCCTCAAAGAACTGGAGCTGATTAAAGAAAGATTTGAGAGTTTGTTGTTTCCCATTAACTTGACTGCCAATTTGTCACTGAGGTGGAGAAATGTGGAAAACGGCAAATAAATATATCAAAGATCAAGTAAACGCAAGGTTTTGTTTTGTCTCTTTTTTCATGCCTGTACATGTTCATGTGTGCTTGCTGGGCTGTGTGCATTCGCTGTGGGATGACCGTAGGTCAGACAGTAAATTAATCTCTCTTAAAGTCACAGTGAGACCGACATTACTGCCCATGTGTCTGGGATCAATATGTCTGAGTTGTAGTGTTTCACATGCAGCAGGACAACATTATTATTTATTTATATTTTACAGCCTTCGGTCTTCCAGCCACACAACTGAAGCCGCTCATACTGGAACAATGGTTATGCAGTGACATCTAGTGGTGATTTTCTAGACTGTGCCTCAATGCTGGAAGTGTTTGATCATAAATGTGAAGTTAATTCAGAACACCCAATTGTTTTACTAACCATTTTTCACTCACACAAACCTTGCATGTACATCTGGTACCCACAGTGACTGCAGCACAGTTCACTTGAATCTAACCACTTTCAATGTGTGATTTGAATAAACTTCAATACTACAAGGCTATAAGTGTTATGAAATATAGAGATGCAAGCTAAAAGTAGAATTACAGCACAAATAAAAGGGCTTGTAACCAATTCACGAAATAACCCATATACTGATAAATGACTTTTCTGCTGATGAGTACTCCTTTCAGTCAATAGGTGGTGCTCTCTGCCCACGTTTGAAACCGCTGAGTACAGTAAGTCATGAATGACTGAATAATATTCATTAATCTTCATGATAGATTCAGTGAGAGGGATGCAGCTCTGGATAATGAATATGCATATTTATGAGCTTCTTCACTCATGACTTAGATAATCCGAGCACATACAAGTTGTATTTCCCAGAAGCCAGGTTGCCTTCATTTCCAGGAAGCTTCTCTTGGTCACCCACAGCATGGAGCTCCCACCACTCGACCTTTAACCCCGGTAATTTCCCAGGGGTCTCTGCAGCACGGAAAAGCATATAGAAAATGGTAATTACTGGTGTCTCAGACTACCCACATATTATGTTAACTAGATGAACCACAATTAACATATTACAGAAATACTCTCATGTTTTGCACAGTAGATAGCTGGTGCAGTGCAGCACTGCAGCACCTTTTCTAACACTGGAAAACTACAACAAAGAGCAGCTGCTTGTGTATCAAATCAGTTTTATGATATGTATATGTAAATATATGTAAATATGCGTGATAATTTGTAAAGCAGGTTTTAATAACAACATTTGGGTCGCGTCCTCACACAGCTTTGATTTTTCTCTGACCTTAAACAATGGTGCCATCCCCACACATTAACTCATTAGTATGCATTTTCCTTTACTCATATTAACAAAATCCAAAATCTGTTTAAGTTGCATGTTAATTTCTCTTATAGTTAACCAAATATTCAGCAAACCATTTGAAAGTGTGTGTGTGTGTGTGTGTGAGAGAGAGAGAGAGAGAGAGAGAGAGAGAGAGAGAGTGTGCATGTTTTTCTGCAGTTTCCATTCATAACGAGCAAAACTACTTTGTTTAGTTTAACTAACTTGAAGGGAAAAAACACTTCAGTAAAGGCTGTTTCATGTGGAGTCAGCTCCTGCTGCTGTTCAGTATGTTGTGTCGACTAACAGAATTACATTATTTCTAATTACTAAGACAATCTTTACGCAATTATATAAAATTTCTCCCCTGTAAGGCATTATATAAGATCTTTCCTTGAATCAAAGAATCATTTCAGTCTGCAGCAAGTGTCTTCAGTTGCCTAGCAACTCCAGCCCTGGTGCGGACCAATGCTGTCTGGTGTGTGGAGGTAAATCGGGGGGCAATCTGATTTCAAAATAGGTTGCATGTAGGCGGGGGTCAAACTTTGCTGATGCTCTAGGACAGTTTTCCCAATTGGTGCTGGATTTCTGTTGCGCTGCTTGTCTTACAAAAAGAGGAATGTGAAGCACAACAGGAAGTGTACACCAATTAAAATAAGATTAAGAGTCTCTAAGTCCAAGGACAGCAAATCAGATAGCATCTGGTGATGGGAAACGTTTAACTGCTGACCGTGTAGGCTAAAGCTTACAAGTTCTCCCAAATGGTGAAATTAACCATGCTTGCCACCTGAGCTGCAACATCCCCAAGGCAAGCTGTGGCTCTGTTCAAAGCATGGAAATTTGCTTTGTGGATTGCAGCCATGTCCTTACTCAGTGGTATGTATAATTGCAGTGGTGGCTCTTACATTTCACATGTGAAATGCAAATGCCTATAGCGATTGTTCTTCTCTCAGGTTTCCTGCTTCTTGTCCGCCACGCTTCGCTAAAACAATTCCACATTGCCTTCAGCAAATCAGCATCTCTTTTGCACTGCTCCTTCTATTCCTCTGTTCATTAAACTTTCATGCCCGATTTTTACTTTGATAACATATGCATATTGCATGTCATGCAGCTGGATGCAGGTAGCATCACAGGGGCTGAAAAAGTGTGAAAGAAGTCCACATCCTTTCTATTCAGCCTTTACCAACTATATGCCTCTGCTGTTCCCCTCATATCTTTGCAGATGTGTCAGTGCAAGTTACGAACCATTTCTGACAGCAGGAAGAGACATTTTATTGTGATGTTAAAACTCATCCATCCAACCGATCACAGCGTCATGAAAGAGCCTGCGTGCTTTATCGGATATGCTATTTGAATTTCCATAGGTTGTCATGCTTCCTTTCCAATCCAGCGGTGACAGGCTCCATTTCCAACGTACATGCAATCTGTGATATGCCATCTCAGAAGTTTGATGAAGAGAATAGAGTATGAGGAATTCTATATTCAGACAGATGGGAAATGCAGTTTCTACACTCGACAGCCATATGTTCAGTGTTTTGCGCATTGATTTCTAATCAAAGACTTAACTGGAATTTTATGGGTAAAGGAACGCTTCGTGAAACTGTTTGCACCTCCCACATCATTTTGAGGATGGCTCAAAGAGTTCAGGATGCTATTTAATTCATTCTCACCCACCACATCCTCAAAGCTTTGGCTTTTCTGAACAAAGCAAATCAATAGAAAGAAATAACAGCTGAACAAAAACATGTAAAGATATGTGCAGTGAAAGCTACACAAAGGTGTTTGAATGAGTTTCAGCTGTGCAGGGTTCCAGTGTAAAGGAAAAGTAGAAGCAGAACAGAAATGATTTATAGCACCCCCAATGTTTAACAATTAGATAAAATATATTGGTGTTTACCAGCATATCTGAGGCGAGGCCTGACAGGGTAAGTAATTTGATGCTGTCGAACTCAATGGGAAAAGTCCCAGCCTCTATCTTTCTCCCTCTCTCCTCTCAGTCTCACTTTTTTTTTTTCCAAAGCTTTCTGATGCATTTGCGCTACTCTCTTCTTGCCCCGAAAAATCACTTTGTCACATAGCGACGCATCATTTCACATGCTAAATTTTTAAAAACTGGAACTGGAAATCCTTTCTCAGCATGCAATATCCATTAGGGAGAAAATTATTCATATGATTCCCCTGCATTATTTATCGCTTAATGAAGAGAAATATGTGCCCCACACGCTCTCACCATTGTTGCCCGCCAATGCTGTACCTCTCAGGGTCTCAAGATCGTCTTTACATGATCCCTTTGTGCCTTCGCTGGATAATCTAGAGTGCGAAACAACTTTTGATCACATAGTAATGGGATTTAAAGTGCCCTTATTCCTCCATCACCTCTGGAAGATTCACTTCATGGAGGCCTCATAAATCTCATCTCAAGAGGTTGGTGGTGTTTTTTTTTTTTTTTTTACTACGCCTTTGCTTTATTGTGGGATTGTAAGGAAGGGTTTTTGGTCTTTAGGGCAGATGCACATGAATAACTAATAGCGCACCAAAACCTACATTCACCCTCTCTCCTCTGTATGTGCTGCAGCACCTCTTCCCGATGCACTGCGGACCACCAGCTTGAACAGTTGAGATACAATATAAAACACGGGCAGAATGTAATTTGGAAGGACAGGAAAATATCTTAGAGCACCATCGAATGCATTTATTCCGGAGACAATTGTAGCCGCTGAAAATAACTGCAAAGCATCAAGCGGATATGCCTGTGTCAAATAGAAGCTGTCACAGGGTATTACAGTCAAGGTTGGCTTGACTGTGTATTGGGTTATGGAGCTTTTTTGTTGTTGTGCTGTGCAGGGGGAGCAGATGGAGACTTTGCAGGTGGGAGAACCAGGCTTCTGTTCCTGGTAGAAGCAGCGAGAGGAGGAGCTGTAGGTCTGCTGCTTATATCCAGTCTCTCCGGGGTTCCTAATATCGCAGCATTGAGGGTGATAAATGGACCTGCGAAGGCGGCACCAGCCAAGTGCACGGTTCGATGATTTGGTCTCGTTTTTTCCTTTTTGTGCTCATTTGAACAACAGATAACAATTCTTACAGGGATCCTTATCAGACCGGAGCTAAGAAATCTCAGGCACGAGCTTGTTGTGTACATGAACTATGTGAACTAGAGGTTCCTGTCTCAGTATGTAGATCTTGCCAGAATTAAATTGTACGGATGCAAAGACGGGGGCCGTATACCCTTCAAGTGCATTACAGTAAATGTAATCAAGTTTGACTGCTTGTGCCCGTATGCTTACATGTTTGCAAATTGAGGTAAATACCAGAGACATTGTAAATGTGCAGACGCTGACCTTTTTGCTGCAAATAAACAATGCCTTCGATGTTGCTGGTTCTCTACACCCTGCAGCTTTTATGGGTCACAAGGAGCACGTAAATCTGGATACAAAGGTAGAAACTCTAATGCTTTTGGCAGGAGTGTGGGGTTTAACAAAACAAAAGAAAGATGAATCATTTTAATTCGGTGACAGAGCGACGCGATCGTGTCCGTATGTCCCACGTAAACTCGCATGTTTTGCGAGAGTCGGACATCAGACAGCCTTTACTCGTCCTGTCCTTTTTCTGTTTCCAAGCACCATCTTGTAGAACCTTACCTTTGTTTACGCTTCTGCCCTTGTGTTTTTTTTTCCCCCCTCACTTTGATAAATAATTGACATGCTCTTCTCCTTTGATATGTGCTTTAATGCTTTTTTCACCAACCTTGTCGAAGTCTGCACTCGCAGTGCTCCTTTCCTGCTGGGTTTAGAGTGCACCTCGGCGCCGTCACTGATTTCATGGTGACAGCTTCTTTAATTTAATATTCACATAAAGTTCAATCAATTTCTTTTTTTTTCTATTTTCAGAAAGCAAATAAGATAAGCGCGAATTGCGTGCCGGGTGTGACACGAGTATTGCTAATTTACAAAAAAACAACAGTGGATAAGTGCTTCTCTCTTTGCTTCTTGTTGTACCTGGTACATTGCATTATTGTCAGTACAAAGGCACATTATGTGGTTGTTTCGTGGGATGCTGTTAAACTACATACTGCACATCTACAGCTCATAACATTTAGTGTATTGTTGACAAAAGTTATTGCCCGCTCACCGGAGCCTCATTTATTGAATGCTCCAGGCAGGAAACATTTCAAAGTGAGAAATTGTCTTTTAGAAATGTTTGTTCTGGCAAGTGCTGTATTTTTAATAGAATTGCTTGACATACACACTGCATACACGCCAGACTATTTCAAGCCGGTTTGAGTGCCGCCTTTGAAATGTTTAGATTTTTCTTGTTTTTTAAATCCCATTAAGGTTTCAAAGTCTGGGGAAGAATCTTTTCTATCTATTATTCAATTAATGTCTCACTGCAGAGTTATTCAGTATTACACAGTGGATCCGTCTATACACACGGGCATTAGTGTATTTCTCCATGTTTATTGTGCTGTTAATTGCATTTAACCGCTCAGAGGATAGTAACACCTCACTTTTTTTTTTTTAGACTTAGAGAGCAGGACATTTAAATGAGCAAACAATTGGAAAAACCAGAGTAATTGAGCGAGTGTGAAAGACCAATAAAAACAAAGTAAGATTCTGTGCTTTCCTCTCCACCTGGGAGACCTTGCTCACACTCATCTGGTGGCAGCACTGACAGGAGGAACCCTGCTAATTAGTTCCCTCTGTAAAGCTGTCATTACTACCAATGATAAAGAGGGGAGGCACGGGGGGGGATGGAGGACAGCACAGGGGATACGGTGCTCTAATTTGTCCTTTTTATATGCGGAGACTTGCGAATCCATTTTGAACTGTGTGAAACATATGATCGAGCTCCTTGCACAGCACAAGGCAGTCTACGTTTAAGGCCGCGGAGCGATGAATACCGTCTATTCATCCCTGTTATCCGGTGTTTAATGAGGAATATAATGCATATAAAAAAGCCCACATCATGCACTAAGAGGAAATCCCCACAAGAAACAAGAACGCCAACCCTCAGCAAATTTCGAGGAAGTATGATAGAGGTTTTTTTTTTTTTTTTTAAAAAGTGTTTTCCACTGGCATCTTTTTCCGCTTATTACAACTCAATGAAGACAATTTGACACAAAAGTGATTATGCATCCAGGCTAGGAAATGTGAAATGGGAGCACCAACGGGACACAGATTCATAAACAGGTAGAGAAAAGTGATATTCTGTTGAAATGCAAATTATTCCAGGGTTTTGTTCCAGAGGCATGCAGGGTGAAATTGGCCTTTAAACACGTTGGCATACTAATGTCTTGAGGTGCCTCCACCTTCAACCCGCTCAGAATAACCATGGCATTATACTGTAATTGACTCGTAGTTCACAATGGCAATGCATACATTTGCATCAGATAGAATTAGACATTTCTGTGCTGCAAGGAGGGTCTGAGAGTGTGTGTGGAGTGTGAAAATGTGTGCGCATGCCTGAGTCGGCAGGTACGGTGACAAAAGAGGGACTTGATGTGTCCTTCATGCAGTATTGAGGGTGGAACTGAGTTTGCTTTGAGGATCTACTGTAAGTGTGGCAGCTAACCCTGACAAGGTTCAGCAGCTCTGTTAGTTCTCCGTCTCTTTGTCCTGCGTTTATTTCCACCTTCCTTTCGGTTCCATTCATTGTCTTTTTTTACTGGATAAGGGGCCGTGTATTAAATGAAATGAACACAATTAAAAATCACATGCATTGTCCAAACACACAGTCTTGACACAGAAGCAGAATGGTTCATACAGAGTGTATATCAGTGTGAGACTGAAATTACTGGGCAGATTTATTATTTCAGTGGTTTCCAGCTCTTTTGGCTTGCGATAGGCCAGATAGCCCATTCATGACAGGCAATGTGGAAAAATACTTTCATACACTGTCATTGTTCAGCCATATTAAAGAATATTTTTGTTTAGTTTTAAAATGGAAATGTAAATAAATTGCAAAGAAAATAAGTATTCTGATAATTAGAACACCCATAAAAAGTCTATTGAAGATATTACATTGCAATTTTTCTGAATTAAAATGATTAAAATGAATGAATTAATCATTTAAGTTAGTAATTTTACAAAAGAAAACAAGTTTAAGTGTCATTATTTTATTTCTTTAAAAATCACACTAGAAATATTTACAGGGTCACTATTATATTTTCCTTTTAGGCACCCCCAGAGGTAGGCTGTACACACTTAGGGATCCCATCCTGGACATCAGTCTTCTAGCTGTGATCAGCTGTTTTCCCTTTTAGAGTCTGTAAGAATGAAGATTCAATTCTGATTAGCCCACTTCTTGACTATCAACATTGATCTCATGTGGACCATCTGCCTGAGGAAATAAGACAGGTTGAGTCAGTGCTGTCTTTTAAATCTTACATTTCAGAACTATTATCAGAGAGTTTATCTTTATTTTCCGCTCCATTTTGTCTTAGATTACAGACATTTGTTTTATCAGTTTTATTTGCTGTCTCCAAGCTCTTTTTAACTTTGAAAAGGTGCCCTATAAATAGAGATAATTATCATTGTTGTCCTCGCTATAACACAGAAATAACAGCAACCAATGGATTTTATCACAGTTTCAGTGCCGACACCGTGGGCTGCTTATACTATAACATTTAGCTTGAAAAGGTAGATTTTAATCAATCACGCGGCGTACTGTATGGGGTCTATGTTGTCGTGTGCAGGCTGCAGATGCATATTTGTTTCAGTGAGTCAGCTCTACGATTGGCATTCAGTTGAACTCCCTGCAGGATTTCAGGCAATAAATATGGAAATCTGAGCATGAGAGCCAAGCTCTTGTCTAGCTGCTTTTTGCCTATTGCACAGTTTAGTCAAGTATCACTTCAGCATAAACAGACTGATAGCAAACAGTAAGATTGGAGCTTTCTCAACTGGCAACTATTTGCCTCAACACGATCACTCTGAGAACATTTTACACATAGAAATTAAACATTTCCAAATTGCACAACCCTGCTTACCTCCACTACTTTGTTTTTCACTAATTGTATATAGCAGATATGATAATGGGTACAAGAGACAGTGAAATCATCCGTGCACAATAGATTTTGCATGTTAGATTTAGCTTTTTTAAAGGCTTGTGTGAGGGAAAAGACCAGCAAAGCCCTGGGCGCTTGGCACAAAAATATCCCTAAATCCCCTCTCCCACCCTGGGCAGTGACACATGCTGTGACTAACCCTTTTCCGTGATAATGCCGTTAAGATTATTGTACAGAAAAGCGTGTCCTAATAAATACAGTGTGGTAGTAAACATTAAACCAGTTAAAAGTGTGTCTGATGGAAACATTAGTATTAAGAGCATGCATCAGTGGCTTGATTAAAACTCTTTGTTTTCTCGACTATTGGGGTCCCGGGGAGATCTCCTGATTTTTTGAGGCTACCTGGGAAAGTGCCTGATGTGGGATGCTGTAATCAGCCTCTGCCTGCGGCCCAATCACTGCAAGAGGAGGCTGTCTCAAAATACCAAAAATGTGCTCAGAAACCACAAAAAGCGGCTCAACCAAGCTGAAAATGGATGTTTACGAGGTGAAATGATGAAAGGCTATGTACAATTTACAGGGGGATTAACGTGAGTTGACTGTGGACATGAACTGCCAGTAAAACCGTGAAAGTATTACAACGCCATCAAGGTTCCCTCAAAGTCTGAAGACTCAAAAAAGCTGAACTCTGTCTGATTTGCAAAGCAGGCTCTTTATGCAGTTTGGAAGGTGTGGGGGGGGATCAGATTTTATTCATTCAGCTGATGTCTCTTCTTCATTTTGACCTTGTTATCTTTAAGATACTTTGGGCTTGTACTTATACTTTTATGCACTTGTCCTGTTAATAGATCCTTAACATCCTCAACAAGTGTTTGGTTCTCTGTGTGTCTGTCTGCGAGTGCTCTGGGCTGTCTGACAGTCACCGAGGTAAACAAATAGGAAAACAGCCGGCTAAATGGAAAAGTAATGAACTACAAGGTCATCATTCTGTCACATTTTCAGCCTTGCTAAGGGGATGAGAAGGTTGCCTCTTAAAGTGGAATCCTTATTTTAATGGTTGCCTTTAAATACAGCTGGCGTAATTTCGCAGCGAGATAAGGATGCCATGTGAATAGAGTTCCGCGGGTTCAGATTCATGCCACGCATACATCTGGCCCCTCTCCCCTTCCCACTGTTAATATTCGATCCGCAAACCAGAGGTTGACGGCCATGAAAGGTGCCGAGTGAGTTGGTCAAGCTCCGACAGAGATTACAGCGTCGGTCTCTGGGGTGATGCCACAATAAGGGAAAAAAATTACTCAAAATAGAGCAGGAAGTATTATATAGTGCCCGTGTGAGAGCTGTAATGCTCTGCCCTGGACAGCTGTTGCGGAAGCACTCAAGTTTATTTTATAGTAAACAGCAGAGCAGATTTGGAAGTCCGGATTCATTTGGAGCAGGTTAAACTAAAAATACATTCTGTCAGCTTTAAAGCATCCCAGAAGATAACTTCTACTTTTTTTAGATTCTTCTGCAAAGCTGCATCTTGTAGAATTACACACAGTACGTCCATTTGTGAGATCGGACAGTTGTATTTGAGTATCGTAGTACGTGATTGTGTTTGTTGCTCCTCTTCCTTTAACATTGCGCGTGGTGCATAACCTCTGCTCCTGTATTCACACACACAGGAGCTTATGAGGGAAACTATGCCTGCACTATGAAAAGTATTCTCCCTCCTCGGAGCAGTCATGCACTTTCACTGTACAACACTGAATCAGATGTGGCTCCTTGGACACTGATCAACAATAAAGGTGAACTCATATCTCTAAATTAGGGATCTAAATTCATTGGAATATTAATGAAATCCAAAGTACATGTTGTTGCATAAGTATAATAGTATAATAGTATAATCTCTGGTGCAGCCGATGGATTTTAGACGTCACAAAATCGACGTTTGAATCACAACAATAGTGTTTTTAGTTTGTTGGCAAAGAGGAACTTTAAAGTGCACAAATAAAACTAGCTGACCCATCTTTACTTATTTTACCCAACAGCATCGGTATGAAAACAGGGCCTCGAGCCATTGATGGAAAAGAGTCATGGGTCGCAGATTTCTGTTCCCGATGTCGTGCCCTGCAGGCTCTGTCTGTGGTCCGTCTGCACCATGCTTGTCTTGTCTTGTTTTTCTTATGACTGTTATCTGATCATTCCCGCCGCACATCTGTGATCAAAGAAATCACATGTGCAGATGAAACAAGGCGACGTGACTGAACCCTGCCGAGGAAATATTGAGCTGTGTTTCCTCACAAACCCCGGGCTAGAAAAGTCACGGCGAATGGACATTACACACGGCTGCATTGTTTTAGCATTTAAAGTCTTTATAAGCTGTAAATGTGTCACGACTTCTGCCTCTCTTCATTACTTTTTCACAATGCTGCTCTTCGTCTTTGGGGATCCCAAATATATCTCAGTGTTTTTGAGAACGCATTTGTCCAAGTCCTCAGAGAGCACCTGACCACACGGCAGCACGAGCCAAATTGCTCGTAATCTGTGATTACGAGCAATTTGAAGCTGCATCATGCCGCTTATTATGGGGCTGCATATCAAGCATATGAATCATTCATCGTGAGATATCTGTTCTAATGATTTTATAACAAGCTGAAGTGAATTCTGAGCTCCTGGGGTTTCACACAGAAATGAAATCATATATCAGTTTCATTATATCAGGTTCTTTAATGATAGCCTACTGTAAAAAAAATAAAAAAAAAATTGGTGTACATGAAAATTGCTACATTTACTAGTCACACTGGGGCAAGCATGACTTTATTAATCATTCAGATAAATTCTGGGAATGTGGAGAGAGGACACAAGCACAGAGGGACACAGAGGCTGATAGATGTATCAAAGTAAGAGGTTTGCCAGAAGCCACGGCCGTCACAAGACCCAGGCACAAGGCAGGGCTTGAAACGAAGAACTGTAGCTGCTAGATTAGCAGGTTAAACCCCCTGCAGGCCTGTAAATGCGACACAATAACGCGAGTGTAGTCTTGACCTTAGGAGCAAAATTTTACGACCAAAGACGCGAACTGAGGGGGTGAAACAGAGAAGAGCAAGTCATCACAAGCATAACTCAGGACAGGGAAACCGAGCGGACAGCGGTCTAATAAACTGAGATGACTCGGCCAGATAATTTTTTGGGTTCATCTCAACTTTTATTTTTGTAGCTCGCCTTCCAGAAAAAGAGGTGCTGATCTCCATGGTAACCTCTGCTGCCTGGCTAACCTGCTCCCAGTCACTTTAGGTGAGGGAGAGTGGCGGTCGAAACGCAGCAAAACCCCTCTTTTCTAACCGATCCGTTCTCCGGGAATAATGTCGTAATTCCCGCAGGACTCTGAAGCCGATGCGTTCACATCGAAGAAGCCTTAAAGCACTGGGCGTTGTAAAATATAGCATTGGAATCACTTTGCTTTCCATGATAATTCATCAGGGGTGTAATAAATGTCAGACGAACAGGCCCACTCTTACTATAAAACATGCTTCTAACAAATAGCAGATACTTGACCACAGCCTGTGATAATTGCTCTAAAGTTTTTTTATTTTTTACCATATCCTCCACAGCGATTGGCTTGCTGCACTGACTGTTGTTTTATGCCCACTGGGCCCTAATGATGGTCTGTAATAAAGTAGAAAATAATCTGCAGGCTGACTGCAAATTACCAACACAGTGTTTTGGTCACATAGACGAACATGAGCTCTTCAAGTAGAGAACACTTTTGTCGATTGAAAACATCACAGCAGAGTTTTTAAAGTACTCACAGCTCAAATGATTCCTTATTAATACGCAGTCGTGGTCATCACAACGCCGGTTTTCTTCCTCGCTCTTCTGCTGATGCTCTCATCCTCCTGGCATGTCTTGTTTATTTATCTTTTCCGTCTTGCATCTCCTGCTAGATGTTTTTTTCTTCTCCCGCATCTTGACTGTACAGTATTTGACAGATATGAGCTGTGTTGTTCCACGTGTGTCCTTTTTCTTTTTTTTTTTTCCTCAGCGTTTTCCTCGTCTTCTTCTACTCCTCAGTACGTCCTATGCGTCAGCGCTGCTGCGTCCCTTTATGTTTCGTGACCGGTGCTGTCATCACTTTTAACGTGGCGTTTTAATGTACCTTTTAACATCTGGTCAGAGACAATGGGAAAGATTTGCCATTTAGGCCTTAGGTAACTCCAGCTCATTTACATTTTTATTGTTCATTAATGGCCTTTGTCCCTAATAAAAAGAAAGCCAAGAAATTGTAATAAATCGTATCCAAATATGGAATTCTTCTACAGCAAATGAAATTGTTTTCCTGGCAGTGTGTGTGTGCGTGTCTTGTGCACTGTTTATGAATTAGCATGGGACAAAGGTGATTAAAAATGAGAGCAGTTTCACATCAATCTATCAAGAGACAAGATCATTTTGAAAACATTCTCAGTATTTCTGTAAAAACTATTTTGTGTTGCCACTTCAAGCTGTGCAGTAATGCTGATTGGCTGAGCGTAGTCGAGCATTTTTAGGATTTTGGAAACTATTTTTGGGACTCATTGATCCCTTTTCTCAATTTTAATGTAATAGTTGTCTGACTGTTTTGGAGACAGTGAGACGGTGAGTATTTTAACGCCTGTGTGATTGACCGCACATGAGCTTCATGTTGACCAGATTTCAACTCCAGGACACCACAACGCAGTTGCCCTCAGTGTTTTAAAATACTGGAGTTGTCACAGAAAGGTTGCGGGACAGTGAATGGATGGCCGCCGCGCCTGCATTTTGGCATTGTGATGCTCATGCTCCCTCCCAAGGCATAAATATTATTCTCCAGCATGCTTTTGAACGAACCCAT
Source organism: Amniataba percoides (assembly GCA_037176925.1). Classification (NCBI taxonomy): domain Eukaryota; kingdom Metazoa; phylum Chordata; class Actinopteri; order Centrarchiformes; family Terapontidae; genus Amniataba; species Amniataba percoides. The sequence goes on along the minus strand of JBAJHX010000053.1, from coordinate 16,327,778 downwards.
CCAGTCGCCTCGGGCACGGCATTCATCTGTTAGCGACTGAGTTGGCGCTCTCCCCGAGAGAAAAATTGTCCTTGTGAGTATGAATGACTCGCCTCTACCCACCTGTAAAGCCTTAGTGGCCCTTAAAGGGTGAGACCACTCTCAGACTGTTGCAACCATTAGTTTTCTTGTTTGTTTTTTTTTTAGGTTATTTGTGATGTTATTGACTGGCAGTAAATCCTAAGGAATATGACACGCTGCTTTCAGTCAAACTTCGCTTTATTATAAATATATATCTGCCGAGCGAGTCCACAAAAATAATGGCGTGTCACGACGGAGCCTCTCGCTAAAACACAAAATGTCTTACGGCAGCGTTGCATTCTGGTCTGCTGAGGTTTGCATCAGTGTCTTTGCCTCTTTTCATGATATATTGTCGACGGCACTGCGAGTGTTGAATGTCAGTAGAAAATGGCAGCTCTAGCGTCGAGCCCTTGCTCTTCAGTTGTGACACTTGTTAACATTGGATACTTTACTCTGTATAATTAAGTGTTCTCTACACGGAGTGCCATGAGCAGTCATACAGTGTATACAGTGCACTGGTGTTCTGTTTCAAACGCTGTTCTGACTTTGTGTCTGCTGTGCTGTGGCTGTAATTGTTCCACTGAATTCATGTACAGTGACCCTGCCTTTATTTAGATCTGTGCTAGTCACTTAATATGAATTATTATTATTCCTTATCCTCCTTGGTATATTTTTATCTACAGTTTGGTGGTTGGGTTGTGTGTTTACGCCTTAAAGCAATGTCGTTATTTGCATTCAAACCGCCCAAAAATGCAGCTTTATTTCAGCTCGATCTTGATAAAGAACAACTCCTAATGATAAGCCAGATTTCAAAGGGCTGCTTTTCAACTTTCGCAGCAAAGGTAATCTCTGCTTTAAAATAGAGGACATTTACAAAACAAATAATGTCGACCAAAGTGGGGCACAACTTCATTAAACAGCCGCACACAAACACACACCCAACAGACAATTTGGGCGTAAGAGCAGATACGCGAGGACAACAGGGGAATGACAGTGAAAAGTCAAAGCACTGGTGACGCAGTATTGATCTCAATTGGATTTAAAGGCCAAGGAGACGAGATGGGTTTTCAACAAAGATTTCAAAAATGTCAATAGAGGGTGCAGACTTACTGTATGTGAGGGGATAAACTGTTCCAGAGCGTCATATGGCTGCTGTGGGTGTAATGTCACGGAGAGCCAAAGACGGTCATCTTAGAGCAATAAAAAAAAAACAACCCCACACTGTTTATCCACATTCACACATGCAATTTAGAGCAGTTTCTATCAAAGTCAATCAGCCGTGATTACAGTGAACTAAAAAGATCTAAACCAGTACAAAGTTGAACTGGGGAGGTGAGGCCGGGCTGTTTTTCACATGCTGTCACTGGTCAAATCTCTCCCAGCTTTAATCCCTCTGAATACACACAGATAACCACAACTGCAGAATTTAAAAGTGTCTATAGTTATATATTTTGTTCTAATACAATGTTTGAAATCCCTCTACAGGCAGAGGTGTGATTTTTTTATGTCAAGTTAACTATTTAAAAGGAATGAATTTCTTTCTTTCTTTCTTTTCTCACCTGAGTCCGGGCACTTTTAAAGAAGCGTTAGTGTCACATATTTCTTTCCATTTCTTTAATGACTCGCAATCATGACCATGGAAGTCAAATAAATGCTGCAAAGTAGCTTTAATAGCCTCGAGCTAATTTATTGAGTAAGAAACCACAAGATCAACCACGTCCCTGCTAAAAACTACTCTGTGCCTTATTAGGCTTCTAGCCTATTCAGCATTTAGGGAGCTTCTGCGCCAGGCCTCCTCTCCATTCATGAATTTCCTCCTGCCTCATAAAAGTCCTCTTCCCTGCTCTTAACAGTTTGTTATCTTTGTAAATAGCTTATGTTTAGTAGATTATTTCATCTTGATTTAAAAGGGAAATTCCGCTCTGAGGATTTAAGATTTCCCCTACAGGACCACTTACTCCTGGAAGACTGATGCCTTTTAACTGGATGATTTTTTTTTCTTCAGAGAGACACATAAGTGTGGTCCAGCAATGAAATATAAAAAAGCCTCCTTTTTGATGACCTGTCAAAGCCTGCAGAGCAGAGTTGGGAGGTATAAATCCTCCCCTCCTGCTCATGTATGATGCGTGTGCCCTTGGTTACCTTAGTAACTCTCCTCTCCGTCTCCGACCGGCGGGATCGCGCTGCGCGCTCCCGACCAGGCTCGCGTTGAGCTCCGGAGTCCAGGCGAGAGCATCCAAACGCACCAGGACCAGGAGGAGAGGAGCCCGCAGCCAGCAGACAGAGAGAGAGAGGAGGAGAGGAGAGGGGGAAAAAACAAAACAACAACAAAACAAGAGAATAAGACGGGAGAAACTGAGTGAGCAGGATGAGAGCCGGAGTGGCTTCGCAGGAAGGTCATTCCCGAAAAACATAAGAAGCAGCGCGCAGACTGGAGGCATATTTGGAGTACAGACAAACGCGACTGCGTGTGAAGAAACAGTGAAGCCCCGTCCCGGCTTTTTCATCTGTCTTTTTCTCTCTTTTTTTTTTTAAATTATCACCATTATTATTTGAATTCTCAGAGAGCAAGGCATGGGGGGATTTACATCCCGACAAGACAGGTGAGTCACGTCATGATAGTTGATGAGCAGCTGGGGGGAGAAATCTTGAGGCTGTCTGCGTGCTGAGTGAATTAGAGGTGTGTGTGTGTGTGTGTGTGTGTGTGTGTGGTGGGAGGAGATGGGCCACTTGGACTCAAATGATACGAGTTGCGGATCTATGTGTTTTTTTTTCCCTTCTTCCTCTTCTTTTTCTTTGCCCCCCCTCCTGCTGTGATAAAGAGTGCTGTTGTGTGTGTGTGTGTGTGTGCGTGTGTTTTCTGCTCCAGCGACGCAGCGCGCTCCTTAAAGCCGGCACAGAGCAGAGCACGTCCACTTCCCAAACGCATTTGGATTTTGGGACTTGAACGGACTCTCTCATTAGAGGCAGGGATTTGGATGCCGGATAACTGTGTGCGTGTGTTCCTGCCTCTGTGTGTGTGTGTGTGTGTGTGTGTGTGCGTGTGTGTTTTTAATCCTCACACCGGCATATGTAACATGTTAGTGCAGCCCCGCCGCGCTGCAGACGTCAGAGAGGAAATAAAGGCTTGTGGTAATTGTTGCACTTGTTACTCGGCCATAAAGACATCCAGTGTGCGCGATGGAGCCGCGACGCGCAGGCTCTCTCTCTCTCTCCATCTCTCTCCATCTCTGCCTGTAACAAAAAAATATAATGATAAATCAAATAAATAAGATGAAATAGCCCCGTGACTTGCTTTGGGCAAATGAAATGGCAGCCTCTGAAGTTTAAGGGAAATTAAAAGAAGAATGAGTGAATGAAATCGCCCCGGATGACAGCAGATCAAAGGATGCTCTAATGCATGAGTGGGATCTGCCGCCAGTTTGTAGCAGGCTGTGTACCTCCATCTGTTGTGGTGTGGCGAGGAGCAGGATAATCTGCCACAAACATACATAAAGATCCCCATTTACCCTTATTTTATTTTATTTTTATTTGTACTTTTAAGCTCTTGATTTTCTCAGCTCTGTTTGGATGCTTAATTGTGGTGCACCAGGCCCAGTGAGTTAGTTAACAAAGGACCTCTCTTCCATGTCTTTTAGAGTGACTCAAAGAGTGAACTTGTGGGTATCTTTTATTCATGTGCTGCATATAGGTGTTATTTTCCAGCCCACTCATCGCTGGCTGTCCCTCTGATGTGGCTGCCTCTAAATCCACCTTACACGATGCCATTCGTCTTTTGACTTATTCCATGACTCATGCCCAATCCTCCCTCGGAAGCGGCCTCGTTTTTCCCTGCCGCTGTGTGAGAGCTGCGAAGAAGGGGAGGGGGGCGCCCAGTTTGAAGCACCGCGGTGACCCCTGCGGCCCTTGAGCGTCCACTTTTCTTACAATCTGAAATTCCTGGACGCATGGCAGGAGCTGAGAGATAAATAGTGTCATTGTAGTCGGTGGCAGAAAGAGTAATTAACTGTGAGAGTTGAATTCCAAAAAGGGAAGAGGGAGTGAAAATGTCAAGCAAGAGTTGTCATGGTGATTGGTTGAATAAGCGATGGGTTCCCGAAACCTGAACATTAAGGAAATGATCCGGCCCTTTATTTGGCATGTGCGGCACACTATTGATGAAAGAAGGCCTTAATGGGTGATAATAAGACAGGCACATAGAATTTGTAGTTTTTGTTGAACACCACCCTATGAAATTTGATTAGGCCTCTTTGGATTTTGATTTGATTTGCAGGGAAATTGGGTTCATTCATATTGTATGTGCGTCTTCAATATCATGTGAGGGATTATGCATGCTGCTGCTGCTTGTGGATTCTCTCTCTGGCCCTTCAGTGTTTGTATTCCGGTCCAGCAAAGTGCTTTTTTTCCCCCTTCCCAAGTTCCCTGCTGTTTTAATATCCATTCTTCACTCTTTTTTAGAATTTTTCTGGGTCTGCGCTTGACTCGCGTAACAATCGTGGCAGCAGGAAAAAAAAAAAAAGAGCTTCTGTGTTTTTTAGCTGTTTGAGAAAAATGGCCAAGAATGCTGCTTGCTTGCTGAATGTGGAAGGATTGGGCCATCGAGAAGTGGTCAACATGTGATTACTGACAGGCGCACGTGCTAACACACCCCCAAACACACACGTTTCACAGAGAAGCACTGAGTCTGTTGTTTACCCAGTGAGTCTCAGCACTGCTCAGGAAAAGCTCCATGAGACTCCCTGTCTGCTGCAAAGGTCAGCGAGGCTTCGTCCTGACCTAAAGTGAATACACCTGAGTACGCCTTGGCCTGACTTAACATGGATGAGCCACTCATTGGTCTCTGGCCCGAGAGGCCTCTTGTTCTTTAGCCTTCAGTTTCTCTTTCGCCGTCTTCTCGTTATTGCTCTCACACCCAGACGCGTGGACGGAGGTGTGTGAGCGCCCGTGCTTCTCCGTGTATATGCAGAGGTCTGCTGCTGCACATATGAGAGACGCTGCGGAAGGTTATTTGTGTTTTCTAATATTCTTCATTGTGTTTGACGTGTTGTCTTGAAGCAGCAGGAGCAGGAGCTGAATAATTTCCCAAATGGATACCTCTGACCTTCTGAAAATATGTCCTATCGCTGCCTATCCGGAAGGCGAGGAAAAGCCTGTCATTGTTCTAGCACTGTTTTCACAACTTTGCAGCGTCACACAGTCGAAAAGGAAAAGGCGGTTGTGGAGAATTTGGGATTTAATGCAGATTAGTTCTCGCCACGTTACAAAGCGAACAAGGCCACTGATGGCTGACGCCCGCGAAGACACAAGGTTTCGAAATGTTTGTGTTTTACAGACTTCCTTTAAACCCTCACTTCCTTTGATGATGCAAGTGAAGAAATTCATTTGGAGAGAGAATTACTTCAGGTCGTTAATTGCCCTGCACACTAGTAGCAGTGCAGAGAAAAGCAACGGGGCAAAAAGCAGCAGCAGATTTTAAACCCAAGTGAAACTGTGCACCATGACGTGTCTGCTGAGCTCTTTCATAATCTGGCTAGCCACAGACGTGGATGTACAATGACTAATGAAGGAGGATAAACTTGTCTCTTCGTATTTACTCAGGAGGATGCGCTTTCATCGTCATTAAATCACACCTTTTGTGACAGAATTGCTGAAAAATACCCTGTTTTAGTATTACTCAAAACAAGCTGCAATTCACCAGACACACTTGGTGTCATAATTCATCTTAATAATGAATAAGATGTATTTGTAAAATCTGTGAAAAGATGAAAGAGTCTTTGTTTAACTAACAAAATGGTTCTGGCCTGAGGCATGAAGATGCGCCTCAAGTCTACTGCACATAACATATTTAACAGAGATTTTACATTGTTCGTGGCCCAAAAACATCTCCCTTGACTAACAGGTTTCCCTGCCAAAGACCAATGTCTGCTTAGTAAACAAGATTCTTTTGGACATCGCCATCCTAACTACAAAGCAGATGTCACACAGTATGTCTCCGCTCTCTGGCTGCCAGAAGTTATCTATTTATTATTTATTAATTAGACAATTTACTCTCAATAACACACAGGCCCAGGATGAAGCCCACTGAGTTAAAATCAGGGACATAACCAAACATGCGGCAGCAGCGAGGAGCTATTTTTGATTGCTTTCCTTTTTTTTCTTTCTCTCTCCCTCTCTTTTTTTTTTTTTAAGGAGACTTTTTAAAAATGCATCACATGGAGAGAGTCAGCGAGAGGTGGGGGTGGGCGACTGTCATGATAGGGAAAGAGGCTCCGGGATGCCAAGCTGTACTTTAGGCTTACGTAAGCCTAGATTGGGATAAAGTCGAACATGCAAATGACACGGGCGACCTTTTTTTTTAACAAAGGCATACATGAATCAATCCACTGGAGCGAGTGTGTACAAGTTTGCTTACGTTCTCTCCATTTATTTATTTTTTGTGTGAAAGCGTCACAGTTGATTGCAGGCTACGACTCTGATTTGCATCCCGTGCTGCTGTTTGCTTGCCACGTGCTCATGCGGTATGATATGACAAACAAGTAGCCTTCCAGTTTGCGCATAGATTTCTGGCGCCCTGCACTTTCTGACCTCTAAAGCATCCACATCTGTACTCTGCCAGCTCATTTGAATTTTAAATCGCCTGTCAAAAGAATAGTTGAGGTAAGTCAGAAATGAACAAAGACACAGTCGCTCCGTCCTCACTTTCGCGGCTGACAGGGGTGCAGCCCTGCGTGTTTGTTTTTGAAAAGTTCACCTTAATCCGCATGATTCAAAATGCGTTTTATTCCGCTTAATCCACCTTGAAAATATACAGACAGGTGACAGGGAATCAACACTTTTTAAATCCCGCGGATGAACGTTACTGTCCAAGTTGATGTGGCAGAGTGTGCCTTTCCCCTTGTCAATTCTTCAGCTTCTTATCAACTAAGCGATCACTAAGCCCCTTTCTTTCTTCCTTTTCTTAACGTGGGGTGAGCATTGTGTGGGTCTGGCAGGGCACAGAAGCGAGGGCCCGTCTAATTCATGGGGTAAATTAGTGGAGATAAGGCCTGAGTCAGTACCTCCAGCCTACCACAGATCCCCCGGGGCAGGCTCTTAAGGAGCTTAGTAAAAGCCTGTCGTATGAAGACATGACATGGAGCTGGCTAAATGGGCTACGTTGGAGTGTCTTCCATCAACCTAATATTCACATACTGTATGGGTCACTGTCGTTCAAGCTTTAATCCCATTCAATTTATTCATTCTTGGTTATTAATTCAGAGTTTGAGGAAAATGTAGCAGTATGTGTAAGGAAGGTGAAAGAGGCTCTAATGCAGCTGCAAACCAAACTGACAATACAGTTGGGCCCACTCATAAGACCATGTTGTGTAAGAGTCTGTGCCACCAAATCAATAATGAATGCTGGTTTACCCGTAGTAAAAGAACAAGGAAGAACTCCTCCAGAGTCACTGGGTCACATACACTGGGGAAACAATTAGAAGCTTCCTCGCGCTTCACAGTGCCGCAGCTTTTTTTTCTTTTTTTTTATGTTGTTGCTTTTTTTTTTTTCACTGAGTGCACCCCCCCTCCTCTGTTAATTTTTCTCTAGGGTCCGGCAGCGTGTCGGCGCCGCTGTTGAGAAATTACAGACACTGTCCGCAAAGTCTTTTTTCAGCCTGAACTACAAAAGGCCACGTCAGGTCCTTTGTGATATATGCAGGGCCGTGTGGAGTGGAAAGCGTGGTGACGGATAGGACACCGGTCTTGCGAGTGTGTGTTAACCTCATAATGCTGACAGATTACAGATTTAAATATTTTAAATCTCGCGGAGCACATGCTGCTGGTGATGAAGAGAGTGGAAATGACTGCAGTAATGCAGGAGATTAATAGAGATTCTTCCTCACTCTCTCTCTCTCTTTCCCACACACACAACCTCAAACACACACACACACACACACACACACACACAACTCTCCGCTGCCACCGGTTGGCCATCATATACTCACAGACCCCTGAACCACGTGGAGACTCCAGATGTGAATTACACTTGCTTTATACTCATTTGTGTGGTCTTTTCTTCCACTCAGATCAGTGCTGACATTGAGTCCAGCATCAGTGTCATGCTGCTTTTTCTTTCTCTCTCTCTCTCTGTCTCAGGGTAAGTTGTAAATAATGTAGGAGCGATTATTTATATCCTTTTTAAAAACTGTTTTGCAGGCAGACTCTCCACACTTTTCACCTGTATCTGTCATAGTACACAGAGAAGACATTAGGCACAGATGGGAGTTGTTCAAAGCTTTGGCTGGCTGAGGCGCTGCCTGTTTAGCTTTTTATTTTTTCATCTCACTGTTCTGGCTACAGAGGATCCTGGAGACCAAATAAAACATTATGTGTATCATAAATGTAAAGCACAGGATTGTGATGGCTCATTCTTTTTTGCCTCAGAGCAGAAGGCCCATTTCCTTGTGTCCCATGTGGACTGTTGTTTTTTTACTCAAAGCTGTAACCAGAATTTTAGAAATTCTCAGGTAATGAGTCCAAATTGTCTCACTCTTTGGACTTGACCCCCGATGAAACAGTGAATTTTTTTTTCTGCATTTTCTTTATTTATTGAAATTTTTATGCATAAATGTGCATAAAAGTGTTATCTCTTAAAGTGCTGTTTCAAAACCTTTTCCACAGTGCCAGGGGTGCAGTCTGGGTGAGAATACCAAATCCCTTCATTCAAGCTTTTTTTTTTTAGATTTTGAACCATAATCAGTGTAATGCATGTGTAGTCACTTGATGTTAACTAAGATTTTAATGGCCTACAGAGGAGCCATTAAAGCTTACCCCAAACAGTAGCGAGGACGCGGCCTTAGTGTCTTCGGTGGTAGCAATGTCTCCCTCTCCACCGATGCTCACATTTCCTCCCACCTTGCACATACAGCGCATGCAAATCAGGCCGACTGGAGACTCTGAATTGCCCGTAGGTGTAAATGTGAGTGTGAGTGGATGTCTGTGTGTTCGCCCTTTGATGGATGGGCCTCTGTGTCCTGTTGTAGTCTCCACTAAGCATAATAGCAATACATGAGTAAAATAAAATGCGCTCCAGAAAAAAAAGCAAGGTACCAAATCTGATCAGATTCTCTTAAAAGTACCGTGTTTGACTGTGTGTAAGCTTTTTAAATGTGCCATAATGACATTGTAAACCCTCTTCATTAATAAGATAGTACCTGCTTTGGGTATTGGTTTATTTTGGTGCTTACATGTAGACCTGCTCCTGATTGCGGTCTATTTATATCTCTTGCCAGCTTGGCAATGCTTCCTGATAGCCTTTGAGGACAGAGAAATTCCTCCATCAAACTCAGGGCCCATCTGTGCCCATATTCCTCCCAAAAGGAGCCGTCCTCCACAATTATAGCTTTCCTCCAATGATACCATCATCATGCCATCACTCCGTGTAAGAACAGGCTCCAGGAAATTGACTTGATATTAATCTGACAAAATTACTAAGAAAGGAAATTAGAGTGGGGTATTTTCTGTGGAAATGATTGTGTTTTAAGGGCGAGATGCACACTTTGCATGGCTCTCGGAGCCTCAATAATAAGAACGTTTAGCGTATTGATTATTTGAAATATTCTGTGACAATACGTGTCAAGCTTTAAAAGCCTTGGTAAATAGAGTTGATTTGACCTAATATCTTCTGTTTGACTTGCCCAACTCATTACATTGATACGGATCCAGATTCACCTGAAAATCTGGGTCATGACAGAAATAGCCTGGTGGCTTACTCTCCTAAGATGGCAGCTCTGATGAATTGGTGGCTGTAGGTCACTATGACAATGGTTTGAGTGAAACGGGTGAGGATGAGAGGAGGGCCTGGAGATTGTGATGAGTTTCTGCATCATTTTTTTTTTTTTTAATCTCAAGAAAGTTTTGTTTCAGAGGAGTTTTGGTGGTGTGGGCGAACACATAAGACTAGAGGGATCCTCCGGGCAGTTTTCTGATCCTTTAAGTAGCACAGATTTGAGGGTTTTGCCACAACTGCCCAAATTATGTGCTCCAAAATCCATAATCGCATATTATTTGTAGAATGCTGTAACTATGTGGGATGCAGTTTGAACCACGGTTATTAATATACTGTATTTCCAGGGGCTAAAAGTACTTTTCAAACACATCTTGCTGTATTTTTTCGTCCAGTCGGTGGCACGTGGTCGCGTCTCGCGAGTCACTACAACCGGAAGCTGGATTTGTGACAAGAGACTCCGGAGTTTTTCTCTCGTAGGTCCGTCTGGCACACGCTCCCTGTGAATTTCAACGGGGTTTAAGTACAGGTGTTGGATGACATAATAGTGGTGGGCAGTGCGGTCCTGAAGCTGAAGAGCGAAATGATACTGTTGGATAGAAATGGTTCTGTGAGAGTAGCAGGAATGGAGAGGGGATCAGAGAGGATAAGAGCAAGGACAGAAGGAAGAGGTGAGATTGAAAAGAAACAAGAGGAAAATGGTTAGGTTGGAGAAAGGTAAGCCTGTATAAGCCTTTTGACAAGTGAGCTCTGGGCTGTGGAAAGCCAGTCAAACAAAAAATCTGCCAAGTTTGTTTTATTCATGCTGTGGACAACTACAGCTTTACTATCTATTTTTTACAGCGATGCACAAACAACAAGCAGAATACAAATGCTACTGAATTGCATCCTGGAGTTTTTCTGTGCTCCCTCTTTTATGTGAAGATTTCTGATTGAGGCAGATCTCCCTGCCATGTCGAAAATTACTAAATGATTCAACGTTTTCTGACACCCCAGAATTTACTGGCATTCTCATCTCTTATTCTCTTTAATCACATCCTCTTTCAATCCGAACCTGCTTCACACACATTTTGTGCATTTAAAATTCCACAGAAGCCTTAACTCCAAAGCAAACAGTGACAATAAGCATTTATTGTTGAAGCTTTTTGGTAGCCTGGCACCAAGTAATATGTTAACTAATGGGATGTTGAATGGAGTTATTTGCTATTGCTGCTGAAGAATAACAATTCTCCAAACAGGATATTGAATTTAAATTTGATTTTTTTTAAAGCCTTCTCCTCTCGATCTGTATGACCAAGCTATCTCTCAGGTCAACATCTGAGACAAGTAATTGAAAGGAAGACGTATTGTGTTTTTTTACAGTGCGAAAAGGCATTAGAACTTTAAAATGTTTATTTCAGGAGGACTGCTCCACACCGTTTTTACTTGATTGGCTGTTGAAAAAATACCTAAAGGAAAGTCATTAGCCGGCGTACACACACCCACACTTGCAAGCTGCGCCCGAAGACTCCTCGGGGTTGATTCTAATGATACCCATGTGATTTTTTGCAGCAGATCCATGATCAGTGTGTAAAAAATAATCCAGAACTGACCTAATAAGCCATATCTTTGCCTTTGTTTCCCACTGTGCTTCTTGAGAGAAAACATATGAGGGAACCTTATCACAAAAGACGTCGGAAATGTGACATATTTCCTCGGGGGTAATTGTGCTTTGTGTCTCGGTGGCCCACTTTTCCCTTCATATTGATGCTTTGCTGCACACGAATGACAAACAGCTGCATCACATGTGAAAGTCTTTTGAGTCAAATCCATTAGCAAAGGTCCGGAGCAGAGGCCTTGAAAGCAGTACGTCCTCCATTGAGGAAATGTTTACTTTTTGCATTTAATTGTGCGGCACAGTGTGAAAGGACTTGTCAAATTGAGTTAAATGAAGATCCTCAGTTTCCCTTTTAATCTGAGACTTGCACCCCGTACCCACGCAAAAAAACAAAAAAACAAAAAACAAAACGCTGCTGCAGATAAAAAGCAACCAAAACAGTAGAGTGTGGATATAGCGGTGAATGGCTCATAGAGGATATTTATGTAATCTTGGGGCACCAGGGCTGACTCAAACCCGACTCAGAGCCGCTGTTGCAGAGAGAGGCCCAAAGACAGTAGCAAATTTTCTAAATCCCTGGTAGACACAGGAAGTTAAGACATGCAGTGTTGCAATAAAACAAAGCCCAGCCCATTTATCTGAGCATCCCACACAACCCCTGGCCCAGATTTACAGCCCCGGGCATCCAGAGCTACCAAATCTTCTGGCAGCCACCGCCGCAGATAGTGATAGGAAGAGCGAGAATCCCACCAAGGAATTCTGAGCTGGAGGGGGCTGACTTCCCGAAACATGAGCTTGTCCCTCAATGGCTCGGAATCAAACGGCAAAAGTGTATGATAAAAAATCCTCTGTAACATAATCACATCATAAATTGGGATGAATGGTTTCTCATTGATTTTTGCTCTTTCTCTGAACTTGTATAGCAAATGTCTCGTGCTATGTGGCATTAAGACTTTATGGATTGTTTGACAAAGCCAGGTCTTTGATGAGCATTTGTACCCTCCGGAGACAGAACACAGACGCTATTCCATCAAGAGCAAAATGCCTGTTTGAAAACAAATAAAAACAGGCCCTCTCTCATCATTAGATCTAAAGCACTTAATCCTGCACAGAGGCGGCTCTCCTCTTCCACTGAAAAACCTTTCTTTGTATCTATTACATATGGATTTCCTTCGTTGGGCATGTCTGCATACCAAGTTGCCGATGCTAACCTCTGGCAATCTTCACCATCATGCCCCTCTTTAGGTTAACCCAAGGCCAAAGATGCAGATTAAAATTAAAAAAAAGAAAGAAAGTGAATTATGGATTACAATGATGAAAAGAACCGTAGCTCTGAGATGGAAACGGGCATTAGTTGTAATAACAAATGCTTTTGTTCCTGAAAACTTAAAGCATTGCGGTGCACCACTGTCACACCAGCAAGCTTTGAGTAAAAGCCGGATTTTATTCCTGCTGAGTGAAAATTTTCTCTTGATTTATCTCGACATTCCTTTTCACTGCCAACTCATAAAACATGAAAAGGACAATACAAATCACCCCCACACACATAAACACAAAGTGAGACACACCTACACAGGCCAGTAGTCATACTAGTCAGGCTCTCTGCTCACCACAGGGGTAAATATTGGTAATAGGTGACATTTTGGCTCCGAGGGTTTTTGTTTTTAGTGTCTATGAAAATTGCAGAAAGGCCTTGTAGTCACATGAAATTTTACAGCAGGCATGGAGGCATTGTCAGTGTTCTGTTTGCTCCTCGCAGAAGCTCCAAGGCTCTTCGGCTAGAAAACAACAATGGCCTCGTTGTTCCGTATCATCTGCGTTCATGCCTGGTAAAAGGAACATAAAACTCTCTCCCCTCTGCGAGCCCCTGCTAGTTGCACTCGTATCTGCACAGTTCAGGCACAGAGGAATAGTTTTCAAAGTGTCACCGTTTAGGGCATGGTTTGGATGTCAGCAGCTAAATGAATAAATAATGTGCCCTCAAGTTGCATTTGATGTAGCAGGATCTGATCTGATATGACTTTTCACTCAAGCTAGCTAACATCCAGATGTTGGAGGAAAAGCCTTTTTTTCCCCCTCCCTCCCTCAGGTTGCTAATGAAACATGGAACAGCGAGGATGTTTATAGTCGCTGCACCGACAAAAACATTAGGAAGAAGGGTTGAAAAGAGGCAGATGAGAGAGGCGGTATCAGGAGAGCAAAATTGATTTGGAAATGTCGCGTTGTGTGTAAGTCTGGCTGCGTGATCGCAGAGCGCATGAGCACATACACAGTATAGACGGCATGTGTTGTGATGGCTCTGGGCATTTCTGCTGCAAAGGAGACACGGAATAGGAAGGGAGATACAGTAGCAGCTCACGGTGCGTGTTGTGTGCAGTTTTTGAGGAAGTGCAGACAACCCGAGGCCAAATTTGCCTGCAGTGTTTGGACATGGCCTACTTCTAAGCATGCAGTCATTAATGTGGTCTTCTACTCTCTTTAAAATACATAAATGGGATTTTAATTCATACCCAGAGTTCTGTCTGCTGAGTGTCTTTTCATTGCGCTGAATTCAGCTCTGCCTTTTACTGTAGTGTTTATAATCTGGATAAAATATCGCGGTTTTTAGAAAAGTGGTCGCATCCTGCGTGTGTGGCGCCTCGCCGCGTGACCTTGAGTACCCTCGGTAAGCCGCAGTGTCTGAGGATGTGTGTGTTTTCTACCGTAGTGGCCTACTCTCATCTCACAGACTTTGTAGTGCCCGTGTGTGTGTGTGTGTTTGAATAATGTCCTGCAGGAGACACTCTTAAGTGCAACGTCTAGGACTCAGGCGTCAGCAGTAATATCAGGGCAACCTCTCCTCTCCGCTCTCCTCTGTGTGCAATGGCATGAGGGATATTACAGCATTAGAACGTGTGAATTATAGCCATATTGTTAGCTCAATGTCAGGGGACATTGGCGTGTTTCTGGTACCACCGTGGCATCAGTCAAAAGCTCCAAATGGAGGACTGGGGATTATGAAATGTGTTTTAAGTATATCTCTGTGTGCTCTGTTTTGGACTCTGGTGATAAATTTAAGCCAATTTTACTGAATAATGCTATACTGAATTAGGGTTCCACATTTGTCACAAACTGTTGTGAGCTTAAAGCTGCTCCCCTGTTTGATCCGCAGGCTGCTGTGTGCTATCATGGAGAGGTTCAGCTCAATATCCTATATCATAGTAAATGGATGCGTACGTTTTGCAAAGACAGGGGAGGGGGGGGGGGGAGAGAAAAGACCAACTGGTGCAATAACATAGGATGCATTACCTAATAGATTTGGCAGAAATACAGAGTTCAGGGCAGTCTGATAAAGCTGGGTTACAGTACTTTAATCAATCACTAAGAACACGAGCCAATTTAGGAAGAAGCCTGACATTCAAGATAGGCTTTCAGACAGGATTAGAAATAGTGAATGGAGAGTAGACATATCTGCCAGGGCGAGCCGAGAGGACTGTTGTCAGGGGGACAGTGTTCCCTCCTCCATGTGCGATATTGAGGCATGTCTCTACTCCCTCAGCTAAACACCCACACACACACAGCTAACGCCCTCACCATCCACCTCCCTTTGGAAAGTCACATTCTGTCCTACTGGCCTTGCCCCTCAGGTACAATCTTTTTTTTTTTTGGTAGTTTTTTTTTTTCTTTTGCAAATGCAGATGAGTATTAGTTACATGACAGCATTGGCTGCCTCTGTTGTTTACTCTCTCCCTTCAAGAAAGGGCACTGTCATTTAAAATGTCCCTCGGAGCTCATCATCATCTGGATTCTCTGGCCCGGCTAATAATATCTAGAATATCAATGTGAACAACGTAATGAGTAGAGTAAGACGGCTGCTTTTTTGAGCAGACAACCGGGGGACTCACTGGAGGAAAACCAGCTGCTTTCTTTCCCTCCAGCACATCTTTCTTTTTTCCTTTTTTTCTTTCTTCTTCTTTTTTTTTTTTTTTAACCAATCCAGCCCTGTTTATCTCATCTCTAACACTTTCAAATAATTGGACCAGTATCTTTGTCAGAATTTAGGGATAAATCTGACTCTATCCTTTGATTTTGAAATGAAGTTCGCTATTTCCCAAAGCTTTAGGATTACCTGAGGGGAAAACCCAGCACTTACTGTGGCTCCGGCCCTATAGCCTGAGCAGGATCAGTGGGGGGGAAAGCAGCCAGGGACTGCTATGGTGCTGGATAAGGGGAGGGTTCAACTGTGTGGTGATTGATATCACCTCACTAATCCCACTACATCTCCTCTAAATCCACCTGGCTGTAGCTCTGAATGAGCATGTAATGTCATGAATTAAGATGTAAATACTCAAAGCGCATTTCATTTCCAGTTGTCGTGTTTTTAAATGTAGATCTCTTGTTACTGGGCTGAGTGGCAGCAGATATGATTATGTTTGTAAATATTTTTATTTTACATTTTGCGCCTTTTCATTCAGATAAACATGAATTCAGGTTTTCCTGATTCTGCAAATGAACACTGCATCTTGTGATCATGACTAGAATATACAACAAAGTTTTCTCTGAAATGTCAAAGATTATATTTCATATAGCCCCTCTGAATATTAACGTACTATTAATTACTTAAACGCTCCCTATTAATGGCTGATAGGGGCCATGTGTTGCAGCATGTGTTTGTTTGGTCTGTGTTTACGCTGGAGATGAAGGTCACCCCCTCATTAGTGCAGCAGCATCTTTTTTGATGTTGTGATATACATAGTAATCAAGTGTGGCTCAGATCGCCGTTCACTGCTGACCTTTAGTTAAAAGCACATCACTGTCGGGTCAGTTCGAAACTTAATTATGCCCCCATAAAACTCCAGGCACCGTGTACAGTGGACAGACCACATTTAATCTGTTGTCGTTAGGCTACAGTAACCCTGTGTTCCTTCTGTAAATAGGACCCGCGCCATAATGCTCATGAATCCATTATGTCTTTTTTTTAGGCGGATATAAAAAATAGATGCTGTGGGTTTTGCTGTGTCAAGCGCGCCCGTGTACGTCTCGGCTCTCAGCTATGTATTCAGAAATCCTGCTTGTCACACAACAATACACTTTGGCACCTCTCACTTCTCTGCGACTTCCAGCCATTTGCATGTCAATAGCATCATTCTACCACTGTGCTTTTGGCATTTGTGAATTCTCCGCAAGGAAGCCAGGCGGTCGAAGTCTTTGAAAAGAAACATCAGAATAATGTGTCGGGGCGTTGCTGCGTTCATTAACGCTTTATTTTCTCAAAATCCATCTTCGCTTAATTGATCATCAATCACAATTAAAGACTCCGAGACGTAGGATTCAAGACAGTTTTGGAAGTGCATGTAACATTTTGAAGCCCATGCCTCTGGGGAAAAGCTGCAGCTATAAAACCGCTGTATCTGATGCAACAGAGGCACAGAAAAGGCACACAGTGATACTTTTAGATCAGTGCCATTGAATTAATTCCCGTTTGCACGTTAAGTCTTATAGGCTGCCACCATATTTTACCTGAATGTGGTATATCTCCATATTTGCACATTATAGTAACTGCTGCAAATGCTAAGGCACCTAATGCATTATTGGCTCATTCATTTTACAGGCAGCATCTAGGTCATGTGTCTGCTTGGTATATGTATGAATCCATGGAGCCCTTTCACACCGAATGATAAAGCTGACCTTTCAATTTTCACTGAGAACTGCAGCCTACTTACCTTAAATTAAAGCTGTTATTTAGCTTATTAGGCCATGGGAAGATTCATTTTCTCAGCATACTTACAGTACATAGTGTAACTACGCTCACACACATACACACACAAATGCACAAGGCTATTACATTTCACAGTGAAGCCCCAACAGCGCTCATTTCATTGTTAGAAAAAAAAAATAATTTCACATTCTTCTGGACAAGTTGATCTGAATTTTTAATCTTTCTCTGTAGAAAACATAATTCAAAATGCAGTGGATGAAAGTGGTGAATTACATGCACTCAGTGCAGGGCTTCACTGCTTTTTGAAATGGTGCATAGCTAAGTGTTGTCCTCGGGATGATCAGCTCTTCAAAGGCCTGGCTTTGTGTGGTTTATGAGGATACTTCTGTTTGTGTTTTAGTTCCTGTAATGGGGAGTGGTGGGTGGCAGGGACATTACAACTGCAAGAATTAATTT
>JBAJHX010000053.1:16279117-16310104 GCA_037176925.1 Amniataba percoides | reverse complement strand
ATACTTCTGTTTGTGTTTTAGTTCCTGTAATGGGGAGTGGTGGGTGGCAGGGACATTACAACTGCAAGAATTAATTTAGCAGGAAATGTCCACCAAATTGTAGACATTACTTCATCGTAAATTACCCACATAATCCCATTTTTAGATGTACATTGTGAGCGATTCTTTTTATTTTTTGTAAAGACAATGTAAATCATTTTATCACAGACATCTTCCTCTGGCCCAGAGGAACTGCTTTGCTCCTTTTAAACAATTGCTCACAAATGTGGATTGCGCTTAGTTTTCTATCTGCAGTTGATACTAGCTCTGCAAATGGTTATTCAGGCCAAGGACAACTGCATGCTCTCTTAAACCCAGAGAACAAGAGTCAATACCAGCCATAGGAGCTGATCCATCTAAGATTTTATAATGCAGTGCCAATGAACTTGCAGCCTGATTGTGAGAGATCGACTCCCTGTTGTAATTACCAGCCAGACCTCAATTAACTCACTGCAAACCCTCAGTTCAACTCTATATGTTTGTGAAGTGTTAATAGCTGCTTTAAGATAAACGTTTCCCTTACTTCCATCCCCGTCAATTCTTCGGTACTGCTGATCCACTTGGATCAGTGTTCAGTGTGCTGCATATTGTGAGATGCATTACTTAAAATCACATAGTTTAAACATTCAATACAGTGTTTAAATGGGAAATAACACATTTATCCCAAATGATACCCTCATTAATCTCAACTCATAATCAATCGGTGTTAATGTAAGTGAGTTTTCCTCGCAGGCAGTCAATCTGATAACTGGCAGGGAGCTCCATGACAAGTAGCATTTAGACCAAAGAGTGCGGCAGGAGTAATACACAGCAGTTCACGTTTGAAGAGACTGTCATAAACTTTGATTTGCTTTATATACGTAGTGCCATGCCAGCGCTGTTCAGGTTCCTTGCACTCGCCTGAATTTTATTAGGGATGCATCCCAGAAGGCTAAAAATCCATCCTCCTTTCCACTGTAAGCCAGAAATTGATGTTAGTGCTGCCATGTTATACGTGCTGTCCTCACAGTGGAGGAGATGAGAGGAGCTGCTTGAAATATCTGCTGAATTCTCCTTGGTATGCTCGAGTGTATCCTCTCTAGGAATTCAATCACGTCTCACATATGCGCACCAAGTCCAATCAGATGTGTTGCCACTTCACAGATGTAGGATGATATGACCAACAAGTGGGGAAAACAACATTCAGAAAGGCGCCTCTGTTGGTAATCTATACATCAGATGTGTGGTTCAGCTGATCACTGGCACTTGATAATAATTCTGATGATTTGCCTGATGAAAATGCTCTTTTGGATATTCATCCAGTAATGAGATTAAATATGAAACAGAGAAATTCTGATCTCCTCTTCTTGCCTTTTGTTTGATTTTTTTTGTCTTCATTAGTTTCTTATCAGCAAATGGTGACAACAGCGAGGCATAATATCATGCTACCAACAATAAAACTAAACAAAATCTTTTAGCAAGTATACAGTTTTACCATTTTCACAATCTTAGTTCAGGATATTAGGCACAGCTGAGACTGAGGGGATGTTATTAGTTTTGCAAGTACGTGGACATAAATCATAAAAGTGTATGAAAGTATTGGACAAATTGAAATTTCTGATCTAATGATGGTGCGATATAAAAAGCAATCCATCCCAATAGTTGAGATACTTCACTAAAAAACAAAAAAGTCAACCTTGGCTTGAGGAACTCACTAAACTCAGTAGGATTTATCCTCTCGGGACACAATTTAAAATGGCAACTCGTCCAACAGGTGTGGGAATATTTTGATGATGTATATGTCTGTTTGCTGTACTGTGGCTGAGAAACCATACAGTGCAACAACATGGACCTCCAAAGGGAAATGTTCTGTAATGGGTGATTAACAAATGGCCCAATTTGAAACAGATTTTCCTTTTTTCTGGTCAACGATTCGGTCGTTTCTTAAGACGCCACAGAAGCCATCCTTAGCCTCTTTCTTTTAGCACTTTGGAGCTGTGTTGGCAGGGTGATGGGAATTGCACACAAAACACTTCGTCAAGAGAGCAGATCCCACCCTGCAAACGGCATCTGTGGGAGGGTGGATAATGAGTATGCCATGTGTAAAGCCTTAATGTGTTTACATACGGCTAGATTAGAGACGGACCCAATACGTGCCCCTGCGGTTTCTCAAAGAATCCCTGTGGGCTGCTTGAGTGATTAGCTACTTTGAGTTTTTTTTCAGTAGGAGTGTCTGGTGGGACTCTGCAGTGGATCAATAGGAGTTAGGATGATGAACTGTTGGGGAAATTTCTTTATTTATCATTTTTTAAATGTAAGCTCCTCAGTCCTTTTCCATCTAATTGAGTCAGTTAGCTTTGATTAATATCCCTGTAAGCCCACATATTGCTTCTCATATCGTCTTGCTGCCTAACTGTATCTGACATTCGGAGGTATGCACACCCAGTCAAGAGAAACGCAGGCAATATAGATGCAGGGATGGGCCCACTGCCTCGATGCGCAGCTTTAGGACTTCTAGATCAAATCTGTCCCTATCATTTTAGGCACGAAGAGCAAACAGTTGTTTCAAGCACCGTCAGCAGTTAAAAGAATGGCCATTATTTATTTGCCGTGCAGCCGCAGACTTCATCTCGACATATACTTACCTGGAGTCTGTCTTTTATTTGGCCTGCCAAGTTCGGCTTGCCATGATTCCCTGGCCGCTCGGCTGGTAATGATACTCATGGCAGCATTTATCCAGCAGCCAGGAGAAGGGGTGGAGACGCACAGCTTAGCGGGCGGCCACAGTGGCAGCGCTGTCATCCCTCACCATCTCCCTTTTGCTTCTTTAAAAATATGTCAGCATCACCGTGGTGATTAGCAGTCAGAATGTGCTGCGTCTTTGTCCTTGATTTAATGCCAAATCTCCTAAGTAATAATGACTGCACAGGCTCTGTGTCTGAGGGGGAAAAAAAAGCAAAGGAAAGGAAGAGTGGGCCCTCATCCTTTGCTGTTACAGTGGCTCTGGTTCCCAGCAGGAGCCTTATGAAGCTGGGGTTTGGTTTTGACATTTTGTAGTTGCTGTTTCTGAAACATGCCAATCTCCTTGATTTAATATGGCATGCTGTTGTTCGTCAAGCCCAGGAGCTTATATAAAGAACGTGCCTCAGAGAGGAGACGTAAAGTGTGTGTGTACATTCATTATTGATTTTTCTGCATTGAAATCCGTGTTTGCCTATTTGAAATAAACACGTGTAAGCAGACAATTTACTGATATATTTTCCACATTATTGACACGCGGAGGCCAGAGAGCAATCGTATCGTAAGCTGAGCCTGACTCAAAATGGAGCCTTTGCACTGGCATAGATTGGTGTCTTTCTGGAGCACAAATGGAAGGTGAAGACGCTAAATTAAGTTTTTGCTGTTGCCTCTCACATGTTAATGAGTTCAGCCGAGGTAACAGCCCGGGTTTCTGCTTTCTGCTTCCCGTCTTGTTGCCTGTCTCTTATCGTTTCTATAATGGCACATTCAGCCTGAGTTATAATGTAACAGCAGCAGAAGCATTTGTAATCAGTGATTACACTCTCTCAGGTCAGGACGGCTCACTTCATTTGAAGTTAGATGTTCCGGAGGACTAATGCAGCTTTGTGAATGCCTTTGTTGCAGACTAGCTACTATAATAACAGAGTGGGGAGAGTCAGAAGCTCCATCTACTCAGAACTCTTATTGGTTCCTTTTTTATCAGAGTCCATTCAGCCTCTCTCTAAGGGATGTCGGGGCGTAGGAGTACATTTGGCTCTGTGCTCAGACTTTTATTGCGATGCAGAGATCTCTCCGCTGTTGGAGAACAAAGGGTCTTCTACAGTAAGTGTACACGGCTGTGGGCTCGGACCAAAATAAAGAGGCATAAAGTCGATGTATTTTCTTCTAAATATGGGATCTGTATGGGGACGACTCACTGTTTCTTTTGAATATTGGTGAATAGGAATTCGACCGGCAGAACTTAACGTCCTTTTAATAAGGGACCGGAGAAGTGGCGAGGAGGGTGTTTAACGGCGTGTACTTGGTGGAATGCCGTCTTGCATTAAGGGCTACTAGCCTCCCTTAGACCCGGCACAGCACCCCTCTATCCTCCCCCTCCCACCCCACCGCCTCCATCACCCCAGTTGTATTTATTATGGTCTGCAAGGCCACGGTGATGAGACGATCAATATTTCTGGGATGATGAGGGAGAACTCATGCAATCTCTCTCTCTCTCTGTTCCTCCCTTGGCAGTGCTTCAGCAGGTAGAGAGATCAAAGCAGAGAGGACCTCTGAGATGCTGTTGGAGGGGAGACTGATGAAGTCCTCTGTGCTGTGTGTCCTCTAAACACACACACTCCATCACAGTGTCCTATGTCCTTGCTATGTCCTGATTAAAAAGTTTGACCTGATGTATTTTATCTCAGCTAGAATTAGTGTTATCACGCTCATTCTGCTGCTGTGAGTGCAGATCTAAACGCAAATGGCTTCAGTTAAAATCTTTTATCTGCTACGTCTCTTCGGAGAGTTTAAAGTCCTTTTGGAAACCTCCTTTGGACACACATCTTTCTTGGCTCAGGAGATCCAATGTGCAGAACCGGTTACCCACAAAACATAAAGATCATAAATTTAAATCTAATTAAATCTATTTAAATCAATATTTCTATTAGAGCAATGAGATAAAAAACAAATTAGTCAGACACAATTGTAACAAAGGAAGCTGCAACAATGATGAGAAATGATTTGAAAAATTCATTTTTGTATGTGGTTCTATGCATGTGTGTTGTGTAAGTATGTATTCATGCATGCATAAGTGTGACCAGAGGAATGAGTAGGTGATGTGCAAAGAAGGGGGAGAGGAGACAAACGGGAGAAAAAAAATAATAGATAGTAATAATAAGTATAATAGTTATAATAATTATTCTAATGATGATAACAATAATAAGAAGAAAAATAATGAAAGTTAAGAAAATAAATGTGATGAAAATGAAAATACATATGCGCACATTCACATGTATATTATATAATAAAGCTAACAATAATGACAACAAGGCTTTGAAGCCGTTCAGTTGAGGTTGGACACATGTAGTGAATGTTTTTCTTTAAATTATATCTTTAATATTTCCGAACATGGAGCCACATGACTGTCCTGGATGATGTGACAGGTATAAATGCTACGGGATATTAATTGGTTTAAATAAGGTGGGCAAAACGCCTTTTAGAATTACACAATATAATTCTGTGTCACAACAAACTACAGCCTCTAAAAACGACTATAAAGTTTAATCAACACCTCTCTGAAACAGTTTCACCACAAGCTCAACACTATAACCTTCAAGTAGGTGAGATTTATTGCAATGCTGTGGTACTATCCCAAATTTTTTGCCAGGTGTTGCTAATAAACTAGCAACTAAGTGTGTTACATTACTGGATGTATTTTGTGGCATTAGGAGATATTTTCCTGCTGAACAGGTGTATTTTTATAGAGGCTCAAGTGTGTCACACTAGCCGAGATTACAAATGCCGTGGTATGTGGCATTGGTATATGCTATGTACCTGACCTGTATCAAAATGAAAGAGGAATGAAATACTTTTCACTGTATAGTTAATATCATATCTGCTAGGTTTTCGGCTTCTGCTACAGGGTGAGCAGGGAAGGGACTTTGTCACTGTGACTTCTCTGGCATTTCAAAGCTTTTGCCAGCCACCCCCCACCCCACAGCAATGCATGGTCCCCAGATTGGATATGGATGGCTTTTCGTGTATTACCGCTTAGCAGGTGCTCGTTGTTCCAGGGTTTCTGAGCAGAATCATCCACCGCACGCATTTCATTTACACGAGCATCAGTGAAGGTGGGCTCCTCTGCCGCATTTACAAAACGCATGTATGTGTTTTTGATATGAAGTGAGGGCTTCCGTGTACAGCTTCCACTGGCAGGCTTTCGGCTGATCCACGGCTGCAGCAAATGGGAATAGCTCGCGATAACAGCACCTCGAGGAACGTCAGGATTGCTTTCTCGCAGTGGTTAGTGGCCCTCCAACGGCTGCTGATACATTATAAATCATTTACACAGTCATTTTGGAATGCAATATCCTCCTCTAAATGCTGGCTTTTCTTCTCCATTGTTATTAGAGTGACTGCTGCAGTAGGCGCACAAGGCTGAGGGGGACCCTAAGCCACAGAAATTGAAAATTGATCAGGCAGTGTGGGAGGGTGTTGTCACCGGCACCACTGGACTGTTGATAAGCATTTACATTGCTGTTACTGGAGGCCACCGTTTTGCCTGTAGCTACATCATCCTCTGGCTCATCCCAAACTGCTCTTCAGAGCAAACAGGGGAGATGAAATTCAAGTTCCACTTTGTTCATACCTATACCAGAGGGAGATGTGGTGAAAATGCTGCATGACATTAAGCGGGCCATGAATTTTTTATTATGCTGTTATTATGTTCTCCTGTAAATATGGCTGCCCTAAAAAGTTTTCAACTTGTGTCTCTAAACAGGCATGTATATGTAAGCTGAAACGTTTTGCTGCAATCATTCCTCCTGTTCACTCTGGCCTTTAAAATCTGTTCATGTGCTTTCAAAGGAGGAGATGGGGAATAAAACCCTCTTTTTCAACAAAAATACATGGAAAAGTTTATCTGAAGATATTATGAGGCTTCAGCAGTCTGAGTTAATCAAATCAGGTCAGTATCTTCCAAAGTTACGTTCCTTTTAGTTAAAAAAAGAAAACCTAATTTTCTTACTATGCTGCCATTGCAGAAGCCTCATATGAGCTCCTGATAAACTTTGGAATACATTTTTTTTCACACGACTGTGGATTTCGTCTCCCATCTCTCACATAGAAAGCATTGTTGAGAAGGGATCTTTTATGAACCTGAAAACTGATCACAGCAAGTAAAAAAATCTTTCCGTGTTCACCTCACTTTTATTTTTAAGACTGACTTGAAAAAAATATTGACCACATCCTTTAACTATTAATGCAAACGTCGGCCATTAAAGTAGAAAGTAATTACTTGTTGACAGCTGACGCCACTTGTCCTATTAGCATTATTAGGCACCAACAAGTCGCCAACGGTTAATTGCGATATCCCAGTAAAAGGCAGGTTCTTGATTATGTGGATTGATGATAGCACTGAGAGCTCTGTCATGTTTATGTGGGCTGTTTTATGTCATGCCAGAAAAGGACTCCACAAGTCAATAAAAATGACTGACTAAAAATGGGAGCAAACCGGTGAGCTGTCGGGGAATTATCATTCATTTTCCTGTCTTCTTCTCTTGCAGCACGGGATAGAACATCTGACGAGCGGGAGAGAGGACAGTGAATAAGGACCTCGCTGAGGAGAGGAAGCGCGCGACTGAGACCGTTTCTACTTGTCCGTAAGCCGGCGGGCTCCAGTATCACAGCTGATGACTGCCCCTCAGGTGGCTGGACTGCAGGGCTGAGCGGGAGGCCTGTGTGTTTGCTGTGGGGGGGCGCCCCGGCTTGTATGTTGGTCACTTGCAGTTGCACTCGCTCACGAGGACCATGTGGTTTTCTCCAAGGAGGAGCTGCCTCCCCTCGCAGAACTGGCCCGGTGCCCACAGTTGCACCAATTTCGGCATGTCCTTGTGGGTGCTAAGTGTTTGCTGGTGCTTTGCGGCCGTGAGAGGTCAGAACTACCACCCCACTGTGAACACGCAGTATGGGAAACTCCGAGGGGTGAGGGTGCCCCTGCCCAGCGAGATTCTCGGGCCGGTGGACCAGTACCTGGGGGTCCCGTACGCCGCCTCCCCGGTGGGAGAAAAACGCTTCATGCCCCCGGAGCCTCCGTCCTCCTGGTCAGGGATCAAAAACGCAACTCACTTTGCCCCCGTCTGCCCCCAAAATATTCACAACGCTGTGCCAGAGATCATGATGCCAATATGGTTCACCTTCAACCTGGATATAGTTACCACATACATTCAGGATCAACACGAGGATTGTCTTTATCTAAACATCTATGTTCCAACTGAGGATGGTGAGTGTGTCGAGTAAACAGGACCAAACCTCTCTCCCTCCTCCTCTACTCTGTCTCTGCCTTTCTCTCTTTTTCTCTCTCGCTCTCTCTCTCTCTGTCTGTCTCTCTAAATATTTTGTGTCACCTCTGTATTTTGCGCGGAGCATGACCTGTTGTCTGGCGCATGCTGTGTCTGTGTCCATCATCTCAACCTCCCATCTTGACTTGATCTTTCATTTAGTCTTTTCATCAACTCTCCCCTTCCATGCCACTGTTAGAGGTTCCTCTTTTGATGACTAAATGACTTATTAATATGACTGGATAAAAAAGAAATAAAAGAGAAAAAAGAAAAAGAAATCTAATCATACAAAGAGCAGATTGGAGATAGTTGGTGCACCTTCCTGCCCTCACTGTCTTGACGGTTCTGGGGATATTAGCCATTAGTGATTAGTAGCCTGCCTCATAAATGAATGATCTACTACTGTAGGGTTGGTGAAATATTCTGTATGGTACACGAGAGGCCTGTGGCATCAGCCTGACCTATGTAAGACCCTTTACTCTCCTTGCTTTATCCAGTTTGTCCTTGCACAAAGCTGAAAGCTACAGCAGGTTTTGTGCAAAAGGCAAGCACAGACTGGGCTCCACCATGACTAAAAGTCTCACGAGTTTTAGATTTTCTATATGCTGACTCTTTTAAATGCCCCCCATTATTTCACCATTGAAGGAGAACCACACAGGAAAATAGGCTTGAAATATTAAGTGCTCTGAGGATCAAATGGGCAATGCCAAACAACACTTTTCATTTATCAGACTGCAATGTGAACTGAAAAACTCTGAAAATCTTGCCTGCCTGCCCTCTGTGTGGCTGTAATGGGTCTTAAATAGAAGTGCATGTGAATATGGGCTTCCTGTGTCCCGGGATGCAGCAAATTCATTCCACCATTTTGGAATATTTCTGCAGCAACACCCCAGTTACTTTCTCAACAGGTCCTCTGTTGTTCTTGTTGTTGATGATGACTGGGAGGGTGGGAGGAGGGAAAGAGGGTGAAGAGGGGGTCTGACTCAATCTGAGTTGTTGCATGTCACATGCGAACTTTTGCAGAGCTCTCTGTTATTTTGTAGTTTTTCCATTCATTTTACAGTCAAAAGAATATCCAAGGAATGTGCCAGGAAACCCAACAAGAAAATGTGTAGAAAAGGAGGTATGTAAAAAAAAATGAAAAAGAAATGACAAAGAAATAAAAACCAGCACGGAACGAAAGAGAGGAATTGAGTGAAAGAGAGAGGAGAGTGATGGGTGCATCCTTCCAAAGCCGCCAATATCACCACCTATCAACTCCCAAATCAAAGTGCTAATTGGGATGAACGTGGGACTTGTGACTCAGATCAACCTTGACATGAGTGTGAGAGATGAGTTAGTGTTGTGCTGTGTTGCGTGTGTATGTGCGTCTGTGAGCGTGCAAGCTGAAGCGTGGTTTTACTATGAGATGTGTCAAGGAGTGAAATTGCAGGTCCCTAAATAAATAATGACACTTTGTCGAGCAATTGATCATGATGTCTAATAATAACATGTTTTCTTTTTTCTTTTTTTTTTACATTACTGTATGGCTTGTTCATGTTTCAAGTGTAATATTCTTTAATTTACATGCAGCTGCTGATTAAATCAGAGGCATGAGTGCTCCTTTGAAATGATAGAACATAAAATTTGACTTGGTATGCAAAGAACTTTAGTCATGTTTCAGACTGCTCTGACAGCACTTAAGACACCAGCTTATTGGAAGTATTTGTCAAACCTGACACCTGAAAGCGTCAGAGCCTCAGTCGTTGATTAAATTTACACTAAAAAGTGGAGGGCCACCTCTCTCTTAAATTTATTATTCACAATTGTTCAAATAGGGGGTGGTGGGGTATTTTATTGGCATGCCAGCTTTCATCTATCCATGTGGCAAATGCTCAAACACACAGTCATGGAGAAGCACAGTGCAATTTCATTAACGACAGCTAAAATCTCACTGTTGGTAACAACAGAGGGCTAATTTTCTAAGCCTGCCTGAAGGCGGTAGAGGACCTTATGAGTAGCCTTAAGACTGTGATCCTGAGCATATCTCGCTCCACAGTAAAGATTCAACTTCAGCTGGTGAACCTCTGCTGCTGATTGCCATGGAGGCAGCAGGCTGCTATTGGCCTCACTCTGTGCACTCGTACATTCTGCTTTGGTAAACCAATTTTGTAAGAGACAGACTGGCCCTCCAGGCACTTCTGCTTCTGAATTAGTCCCAGTTGTGGAATATACACAGAAATATCTCTTTAATATTCCCCTTCCACTTGGAATTTTTCAATTATCTTCCACATGTTTGGTAATGAGAAACTGGTTTATCATAGGTTTCATATGTTGGTTTTGTGACACATTATTTTGCAGAGATATGATTGTTTTGTGGTTCCTCCGCTGCTATAAATGCAAAGGTTGTAATTTTCAGTCTTTCTGGAAACTCTTTTCTTTAATTGCACTTTTTTTTTAAACTGCTTCTTCTAATTTTGGCTTATGTTGAATTAGCAGTGCAAATGAAGCATAATTTATCCGTCTTAGGCTATGTAGAAAGCAGCCCCTGAAGCATATTTTTTTTCGGTTTTGGTTAAATGTTTCCAACACAAAGTTAAACTCTTGTTTGACAAGTTCAGGGTGAATCTGGAGACAGTTTAACAGTTCATCAGTTACCTCATTAAACTTTTTAATTAGTGTCATTTCAGTAGTCAGATCTGTTCCATAAAATTGTTAAGCCTTAATAGGGTTATATGTTTTCTATTTAAATGTTTGCAAAGCTTTTAATAGAATCTGTATAATGCAGCAGAGTCATACACACTGTGCACATTCAGTGCTAATAACACCTCCACTACCAATTTTACAATCTGTATCTCCATGAATGTGCTTCCTCTGGAGGAAAGAGTGATTAATTTTCAGAAAGAAATATTTGACTCTTGATGAAATGGTTGTGTGATTGTTGCCAAGCAACAGTATGTAGTTGTGACAGAGGCAGATTAAATGGCCCTCTTACCTAGCGTGAAGCACCTTTGTTGATGGTGATGCCTATCAAGTGAGAAAAATACACCGCCCTTGAACCCTTTGAAATGCATCACACGTGATCTTACTTAGATTCTTCAGTTTCACAAGACAAGAGGTTTGTATGTGAGGATTCTTACAGCACAGAGCCTGTGTAGAGTGGTGGTAAGAATATATGTGCATAATCTGGTTTTGAAGAAACAATTGTCAACTGACAATAGATTGAGAATTACTGGGAAAGTCTGTCCTATCCTCAGATATTAACATCCCACCGGGCCAGGAAACCACTTCATTCACTGATATCAAAGATGTGACTCATTTTCCTCCATTAAACAGGAGGAAAGCCCTTAAACCACACAGTAGTGCCCTGACAAAGATCAAAGACAGACTCATTCAAAAAAATAATGGAAAGCTCAAGATAAAATTGCAGCAGATGTTCCTTTTTTTTAAAAGTATGGTTGGTGGGTGTTCAGAGCTAGGGTTGTTCTGCGGCAAATATTTAAAGTGCAAAATCAACAGAGCGTCTGTCTTTGCTCAGAAATGTGACGTTTACTGTACACTGACAAAAAAAAAACAACTGAAGAATGGCGGCCCCTTCTTTTGCTCGACCGGTGCAGCATCGCGTGTCCA
The DNA here is from genome assembly GCA_037176925.1 of Amniataba percoides. Taxonomy (NCBI): domain Eukaryota; kingdom Metazoa; phylum Chordata; class Actinopteri; order Centrarchiformes; family Terapontidae; genus Amniataba; species Amniataba percoides. The sequence continues at coordinate 16,298,417 of JBAJHX010000053.1, read as the reverse complement.
AGATGTACGAGCAGGTCGCCACGAGGTCACGTGTAGGTGGTCGAATGTGCGGGATCAGCACCGGAGCCCGCTGCTCCCTCTGATGTGGTCTTAAAGCGCACACGCAGGGCACAGAGCAGTGACGGAGCTGCAGACATTGGAGCCTTAGTTATATCACTCAGTCATTTTCTCTGCTCTGAGTCGAAGTGAATGGAGTGAAGAGAGGGGTAATGATGTGCGGGGACACAGCTAAGCACTATTCAGCCTCAGAGTGCTAGATTGGCTCGAGATGGGTCAATTTTGCGAGGACGAACCCTGATGAGGTCAATCTTTATCTTTAAAAGAGGTTTACATTGTTAAATTGATTGACAAACTTTAAAAGAGATCTGTAAAATCGCACCCCTTTGATGAGACCCCCATTGAATTCTGGCGATAAGGTGCACTCACTTTGCTGCGAGCCGCCCGTTCATACAATATGCACATTATTTTCTGCAGGGTTTTACAGCGTGGCTCTGTCACCGCTTGTAACCCGCTTGTAAAACCCGTCCTTAGAGTCCTTCACACTGGTCTCTCTCTGAATAACACCGCCTCTGAGAGACTCTCTGAGATCAACCTTCCTGACTCCTAAATTCATCCCTCATCACGAGTCTATTTGAGATAAGTGCAGCGAAATCTGTTGTACATTTCAGCTTGATTTGGAACACTCGACTATCATTCTTATGCAGCCCTCACAGGCAGCAGGCTGCCATGTGTTACGCAGCCCGGTGCCAATACTGAACAGCCAGATCGGTTGCCAAACCTGTAGATTAACTACCCCAGCAGAAACACTGGATATTTTTTCCTCTTACCAGATGACCTCCAGATGCTAGAGAGCTGTGAAAACTGTGAAAGAGCCCCAATCCTGGTTAGACTGCGTCTGGGCCGTGGCAGACAGTAACACACCATGGTAATCCCGTTGGTTGGCCGACTCAACCCTGCCTCGGGGAAGGAGGGGCTGCTCCCTGAGTGCTGCCGAGGAAATCTGTAAGCCAAGCAGACAGCACAAAAAACTTTCCAAGAAGATGAGAACAAATATTGGCTTGTGCGATTTGAAGACAGAGCAGATGTCCACTTTTGTTCAACAGAAAATTACTCCGATAATTGTCTATGATCATCTATCCGGGGCAGTTGATGACCCCTGTGAGTGAAGTCTGTAACCAGACAGCAGGGGAGATCCAGTCGCACGGACTTGAGATGCAAGACGAGACCTTAGCAGGAAAGGAAGTTTCTATTCACAGGCCTCCTGCTGCTCTGCTGTCCAGCTTCCACAGTCAATCCAAGGCTCAATATCACTGTTCTGTTCTTTGTTTGTCCCAAACTAAAAAGGAATAGAGGACAGCCTGTGGAGTCCTAAAGCCCTGTTAAAGGGGAAAACACAGTTTATTTGTGGCTTCTGTTATCTCTGTTAGCTTAGTCGGAGGCTCTTGAACCCTGATTTCCCCTCAGATTCAAGTGGACTTAATCATTCAAACATTTATGGCGACATCATCTCAAATCCAGGCGGCATATTAAATACCTTTGGAGAGGTTTTTAATTTGTGCTTTTGCATAATAATGCTTAACCACACATCATGCATTTGGCAAGAATGACAAGGTTAAAGGTGTCCTGTAGAGTTTTTGTGTAAACAGACAAAAGTTACATTTTTACATTTATTATCTCCCACCATTGCTTGTGTCTTTGAGGTTTAACACGTTTGGAGTGAATCTGTGTCCTCAGAAAACACTTCTAAAGTCCAGTTATTTCCATATTTGAAATATATGCATTGTTTATGTCCACGTTTGTTTTCTTGCTCGCACTCATCTTCTTTGCTTTGTGCACCCACCAAATGGGCACCCACCTGTAAAGCTGCCATCCTTAGTGGAAAAGAAAACTCCACAGGGTACCTTTCAACCAGAATTTGGAAAGTGAAATGATTAATAACTATTTAAGGCTACATACTTGCATTGTTCCGATCAGTAATGATACATATTCAGCTTTGGTACAGCAATTATTTAAATGGATGTTGTGTCTGATAGACGATTAAGGAGCCTAAAGTCTGCCGAGCCTTAATGGTTTTCATAAGACATTTGTGCAGTGTTGTTTTTTTCACCCTATATGAGGAATAAATGGCTCATTAGCGATCAAAAATAGAGGTAAGAGACTCAGGGGTGTTAGGTCGCCACCATACTCTTAAGCCTGTGGTCTCTGTTAAGTACGTCTCTTTCCATTATCGAGCTGCAGACAGGAAGAAAGACAACTTGGCCGCCTTTTTATTTGTTGTTTTTTTTTTTATTTTGGAAACAGCTGAAGCGCAGTGTGAGTTTTGGCTGTCCTTTACTGCAGGATTACAGCCTCCTTAACCTTTTAGCTGCATTCTCCATCATTCTCTCTTATGTGTCCCTCCCGAGCTGTTCCTTAACCTCTACACTGGGAGACAGATTGAGAAGGATGGAGACAGACAGATGAGAGAGTGAGAGAGAGACAAGGAGAGCAGACAGACAGGAGGAAAGACACATCCAGGCACTCTGAAAGAGAAAAAATGGCCACCTGAGGATTTGAGACTGAATATAACTGCTCTAAATTGTCATGGCTGCAACATTTCACATTTCACTAAGTCCCTTTCCACATTCTGACCTTTCTGATATTTAACTCCAAGGCCCATCTATTGTCAGCGAACCTTTTTCCAGCAAAGGAAAGGCAGTTAACATTTAGCCCTTTCGCGATGTATTGAGTGAATTCTGGGTTTAGTCAAGAAGTCCCTAGAGTCTGAGAGCACTCTCTATATCTGTATGTGTGTGTGTGCGTGTGTGTACATATGTGTGAATGCTTGGGTTTATTCATGTAAAACCCTACAGCCAACTATTGGAGTGTCTTTTGTTTGCAATTCCATCCTGCTGAAATGTCAAATTTCAACACCCTTTTTGTAACAAGGGAGCCCATCAAATGTGTTTTTTTTTAACCTGATTTGATAAATGCGACAGGTTTCTATTTTGCTTGTCAAGGAACATGAATAATAGCTGTTATTCTAGATGCCGCCTGTTTTGAAGCGATGCAAATGTCGGCTCTCGGAGGCCAGCTACGCAAAGAAACTCCTCAGTTCATTGTCATTTTATTTTAATTTCACACTCCTTCGCTGCGGCATCACTTTAAAAAGATTCAAGGTCAAATATAGGCTCGGTTGCTGAGTCACTGCAGATGTCACATGTTTGCAGTTCCTATTATAGATCCAGCATTTGACACACACGCACACGCGCGTAAACACACACACGCATGCACACAGGCTCACAGACAACACGATTCAAAGTGACAGAGCTTCCCTGTCGACACCTGCCATCCAATCTATGCCTGTCTGAAGCACTATCACTCAATAACCTGACTGTTTTACCACATCAACGGCACAGCGAGCGCTAGAATAACTGTAATCGCTAACAAGCCATAAAGAAGCCTGTTGAAGCAGGTGAAGCCTCTTAGTTTGGGTGCTGGCTGTTATTCATTTCAGTAGGTTCCTTTGAAGCCTACACAGGAGAGACATGACATCTGATAACTTAATGACAGCCACTTCCTACACAGAGACACGGCACTCCTGACTGAACTGCCGGTGCTGTGAAATTTGCACAGCCTTAAAGAGCTGTACCTGCCAAAGTATAGAGGCTGGGGCCATTTGATTGACATTAGCACTTTGTGAAACACCACAGCCCCCTTATTCACTTTATGAAATGTAGGCATAGCGGGGTGCAAGTGCGATATGCGCTGGGTCATGCGGCAGAAAAGTTGAATGTGGCTCAACATGAAACATTATATCCAGTTCAGCTGCTGCAATAAGTGCAAATACATAGTCCACGTAGATTACTTGGTAACATGATCACCATATTTCTGCTATATATCTGGCAGTGGTGACAAAAGACTAAATCATTATAGTCACTCAGACTCATGACCATACTTAAACCCGCCTGTAATGTATTTTAAGGTCTTGCCCGTACCTGAATGAATATTCACATGATGATTTTAGACAAATGTTAATGGACTATTTTGATTTAGTCCGCCAAAGGGAGCTGACTTACTCACTCCAATGGCTAATACAGATTAAAAGCCCATCTCTGAATTTCCACATCTGTCCACAACAACCTGTACAACCTGCTGTAGTTCAAGCATCAGTCCAATAAGCTCTTATTGCTAAACAGGATGACACAAAAATTATGCACCTAAGCTTGACGTTGCCGTAGTCATTATGATTATGTTTGCTTGACTAAAGCTCATATAGCAGCCCATACAGACTGCATAATTCATTACATCCCATTATACAAATCTGATGGACAGACTGAACAAGGTTATTGTGCAGACTGTGGAATCAACAAATTCAAAAGGCTTCTCCACTTTGAGAGCTTGAGTGTACTCAGTAAATGTCATGACACTCAGCCTGTTACATTATGCAATATATTGCATCTATCAATTAACAATGGATGAGGTATTCAGACACGCTGGCGCATTCATTCAAATAAAAGGTGTTTAACTAAAGCCTGCGCCAAAGAGGTTTATATTGTTTCTGACTTGACTGTGTCCAAACTGTATATGTGATATATTGTTCCTCTCTCACCCCACCTGACTGACTCTGCTGAACACACAAGTGACGGAAATTATATTTTAAGAGACTTCGAAGCATTTAATGTGGAGGTGGGCTTTGTGAGTGCATCATGTGATTTCCACTGGCGCACTAAAATGATCTCAGCCAGCTGACGTGTTTGTGGTCGCTTTCATCATCCTTCAGGGACCTTGAATATCCAAAGCAAATTAAATGCTACACATGCTATTAGTTGTCTGGAAGAAAAACTTGATGATTTGGTCAGAGGGTGGCAAGAGAAGAATAATCTTGTAATGACTAAAATTGTCAGAGAGCAGGAAATTGTTTGGCCACGGAGACAAGCCAACAAAGTCCTAACTCATCTTGTCTTATGACCAGTGCAGTTATTAGATGGCTCCTTAAACAACAGCCACACTCACCAAATATGCAGCATTTGCCATGTGAAATATAAGACTCGTTTTTTCTAAAAGAAAATGTATTAAATCATGAAAATGTATTACATCATGATGCAGAGGTGTTTTTTTTCAGGCAAGGATAAGGCCCACCTCTGCTGGTAAACACTGTGGGAAACACTACACATCCTCTGGAAGCCATGAGTGGTTCAGTAAATCCCATGAAAATCAGAGATTATGTTTTGATATTAATTCGTATTCATGCTGGCCTTGTGATTGCACTGGAGGAAAAGTCCAAGGTCACCAAAAACATTATGATTTACTGTATCAAGCATTGCTCAGGAGGAAAATCTGAACTGACAGTGGTGCTAGATGAAAGGTCACAGTATCATCAAAAGAGTAAAATTCTCCTAAAATACGATATTTCTTTAAAAACCTGTCAGTAGATGGTGGATTATTGAATAGACCGATGGATCAACCAACTGACTCAGCATTGATATCCTTAGGCCTTGATACTAGTGGGCAACAGAAACTAATTATACATGAATGTCAGACTCTACCCAGTTTAGAATACCACTGTGCAAGTTGTAGGTCAAGACAGGGCTTGTACACTATATGTGTACATGGTGCTTGTGTGCCCTTGGGGCCTCTGTTTTCACACTAACATGTAGCACAAGGACAACAGCATATTACCCACTGTTTAGGGCAAACAGACAAACTGAAGTAACTACACAGATCACTGAGTATATATAATGCACGCAATCTGGTGATTTATTCAAATCTCTCCACCTCGAGGGAAGTTGCAATGCTGCCTGTGCTTTGCCGTGGAGTTTAAACCTTTGTTCACCTCAACATTTTTCTGCATCCTGATTTTTATGTTTCTTAACCACGGTAACCACATTTTCTGGTAATTCATTTTATTTGCCTTTTTATGGTCTCTTAAACTGGACGTCCAAGTTAGAAATTGATGTCACATGCATACTCCAGAGAGAACAGAAAGTGACTGAGGTCTTGTTTAAATGCCCTAAAAGGTTGCAACCAATCAGAATTACATGGTATACTGTAGCTGTTTTTTCTCGTTAGTGTATATAGCATAGTGTATATATTATAGTATATAATACTATTATATAGTGTATATAATAGTGTTGTTTCCCAAACTTATGAGACTTGACTCAGAGGTTTTCTGATCAATCTAAAAAGGTGTTTCTGAAACTGCAAGTGGTGTATGACTCTGCTACAAATATGCAATAAGAGTTGTGTTTTTAAATTGATTTTTTGTTTTTGTTTTTTTTCATCACACAGTGTAGACTTTTTTTTAAACATTTATATTCTATTAGAATCTGTTTACTTTCCTCTTGTTGTATGCACTGTGAGTGTTAACAAGAAATGCCCATGACAGATTTCCTAATGGGAATTGTGTATTTAAATTAACCTTTTTATTATTCACATGTGGTTTCAAGTACTGATTTTTATTGAATTGCCTCTTTTCCCATCTGTGTGTTGCCAAACATGCTATTTTGAATTTCCCTGTGCCTCTCTATGTCTCTCCTTGCTTCAATAACAGGGGCCCATGCAAAAAAACAGGGCGAGGATTTATCGGATAACGACGGTGATGAAGATGAAGGTATTTTCCATGGTGAACAAAGATGGTGCATGAGTTTTGTATTTTGTTTTTTTTTTTCTAAAAATGTCACTATTTTCAGATCATCTATGGTTTTTGTTTGATTTGTTTTTGTTTCTAATTGCAGATTCAATCATCAAGCACCCTTTTCACATTACAGACTGTAGAACAATGCTGTCTTTGATGAAATGTTGGCATGTGTGAGTGTATGTGAGGTCTCCTGCTCCTAAGCATCTAAATTCAGCCGATGAGTAGCGTGTTTGGCTTCAGAGTCAGATGGGATCTAGTGGCTGTCTAGATAACCAGGCCCAGGTTGAGTCATTTTAATATCTCACATAGTGACTGGAGCAAGTGTTATTACAAGGGCAGAGGCAGTGGTGAGAGTCCCTCAGTAAGGTGTGGCGAGCAGCTGTATTTGTGGCGATAATGGCAGAGGGAAAGGGAAGCAGCAGTGTAATATCAGACTGTTCACCAGGTCTGCCAGCAGATTTAGATGAGAAGCGGCAGTTCAGGAGTGCTGCTGGAGAGGATTAGAGGCGAGAGGTGTAGAAAATGGGAAGTTGCTGCTCAGCAATCGCATTGTTCACTTTCCATATTTATCTTGGGATATTCCTGGCTCAGGGTGGATCTCTGCCGAGATTAGAATGAGAGACGATTCTTGTGCTGCAACAGAAACGGCTTAAGTCTCTGAATCTAAATCAAACCCTTGATATCGCCCCGCCCTTGTCTTCCTTCGCCACAGTAGGGCAGGTGATGCAAGCATGATGTTGGGTATCAAGGTTAAGCCCTTTATTTATACCCCATTTGTTTGTTATGGACAGATTGGATTACGCGTATATTTGGTGAACGAGATTTATCTGTATGTCTGGAGCAAAGCTGTTTGGGACCTTAGCACATGTTTAGGGCATATGGACTTTCTCTTTGGCAGGAAAACTGAGAGGACTCACCAAGTTGTCATATCCTTTCACTTATTTGTCTTGAATGTTGGCACCGTCAAAGCTGGCTTTGCCGTGGGTCCTGCGATGGGGTTTAAACCCAGCTGAGGCCGACTGGCCAGGGTTCTTTCCAGATGTTTAAGGGTTTGTAGCAGAGCTCCTTCCTCTTTGCCAATGGGCTCTTCTTTCAAAAAAGAAGCCTCCCGCTGGCCTTGATCACAGAACAGGAAGCGTTGCCATGGCACCACTTTGACACACAGGTGTTTCTTCATTCAAGCCCAGGGCGAGCTGTTGCAACCGGAGCCAAATTGCCTTCAGTTTTCAGCTTGAACTGTGTGCATACGTGCGCGCATGTGTATGTTTGTCTCCCCTCAAGCAAGCCCACATGCATCAGTGTATGTAGCCCTAAGTCCGTTCAAAATTGCTGACAAGTGCCGATCCCTTTGTCTGGCAAGTCTTTGTATGCGTACACAGTGGCTTGGTCTCCAAGCTGTTGTGCAAGACTAGCCTCACTGAAAATGTGACAAGTCTATTCTTTACTGAGCGCGACTAATGCTATTTACAGAGCATCACCGTAGAAGCACAATGCGGTCCCAGCAGAATCTCTGCCACAGCACTGTAACTAATGCATGTGTGACAGAGTTGGCCATCAATCCCTAAACATGATCCAGGAGATTTTCATTGTTCTGGCGAATGTGTCTGTTTTGAAGTGTCAGGGCCCGACATATGAAACCGGTGTTCAGAGACGCACCTCTGACTCTCTGTAATTCCCCCCAAAGAGCAGTGTTACCTCTGTGATAAAAAGACCTTACTTCACTCCTCACTGAGGGCTAGTTGAGTACACTGCACAAACCACAAGGTCCCTTGTAAGCTGTCTTACATACAGCCACTCTCACAAGTGGCTGTAGTATTATTGCGGGTAATGGCAATCTCCTTGTCTGCGGTAAATGAGCCACATGCATTACCAATGAAAATCAAACATTTGTATTCAAGTTAAAGGACGAGTAGAATCAGAACAGAAGCAGAACTCCCACCCTCTCACTCTTTAGCGGATGCACCTCTTATCCACATATTCTCATTCAGACCAGAGAGCTGCAGTCTTTGCTGTTTCCTCTGTCTAACCCCCTCCATCTCTCAGTCTGTTCATCCCAACATTACCATGCTGTCTCAGTTGGCAGTCTGTCTAACCTGGGCTAATTCCCTCCCTCCCTCCACCATATTTGAGCCGCCCTCCTGCCTGTTACAGCCCTCCAGACACGCTCTTAAATTCTAATTCAAATAAGTTTTATTAGAACAATAAAGGATTTCTCACATCGCCAAAGAAATGTGAGTAACATATGTAATGGAATAGTAATGTATAAATTTACGATAAAAAGGAGGTGAAACTGGCAATAAAAACATTCAACTGAGACGAGAAGATAAGCAAAATGAAATATGTAGAGAGAACTATAATGACCTTTTTCATACTTTATATCGCTTTCTGTCCACTGGCTGTCCCTGAGGCTCACCCTCCAAGCGTTTTTTGCCTCCTCCTGTGTGTTTTCTATCTGTCCGTGTGTGTCCGCCCGTCTGTCTGAGCAACAGTCAACCCCCTGGCACCCCCAAAGTGCATTCAAATTCCACACAGCACTCCCTCCAGCAACACGAGCGTGTGAGCCAAGTTGCTGTGATTTACATCGGCCCACAATCAAGACTCAATTTTACAGAGGCTGTTATTGCACTGTAAAAGGGAGCGCAAGCTTTCAATCACCTACCTGCTGTTGTTAGATAAAGGTGGGCATGTAAATAGAGGAAGTGAGGCTGTGTAGGAGCTAAATCTCCCAGGTGGAACGTGGCAGCGGTGCCGAGGTACTGTGCCCGGTGTTAGGCAGAGAGAGGCAGCCGTCCCCACTCCACCTCTAGAGTGTCTCGCGCCACTGCTGCCCCGGCCCTCTCCCTCTGATGAAAAATAGATGTGTGTGTTTGTGTGTGTGTGTGTGTGTCATCTGGCACTTTGAGACTCTAGCTCTAATCAGGAGGAATGCTTCCACCCAGCGTGAATGTGCACACACTTGGACATATACACCCACATCCATTAAGTCAGCGAAGCATGCACACATGCACGCACATGTACACACACACGCAGTGCTTGCGTCCAAGCTCCAGAAGCAAGCACCAAGAAGACAACACGCATACAAACACACACACACACACACACACACACATACACACTTACCCCCACCCCCAGAGAAGCTCTCCAATGTTTCTGTGCCAGGGAGCAGAGCTGAGCTCCACCTGCCTGGGTATTACCATTAATTCCATTGCACAGGCCTGACTGGATCCCCATCCAGCAAAGCCCTCAGCTCAGCTCAGGCAGGCTGAAGACTGGTGAATCGACAGTGGGGGCAATTCACACACCATTCTCGCCATTCTGCCACTATCCTATTCTCTCTGATGTGGCAGGGACGAGGAATCATGCCCCTTGAAGCCCATTTATGCAGAAATATTTGGAATGCTGCTGCTCAGCTTCTTTCCAAGATAAGCATAGCTGCTAATGGTTGATCCACAAGGGCATCATTTGAGCCATTTCAAAGGATGGGGGCGCAAGACTGTTACTGTCATCTGTTTTTTTTCTTTGTCCTTTACTCTTGAGTGGCACAAAATAATTGGCAAGGCAAAACATGTAAAAGCATGCTGCTTTTGAAAATCTTGGGAATTGAGTGGAGATAGGCTTTGATTTAGTTCACTGAGACACTTTGACAATTTCCTTAGCAGTGCCACTGTCTGAGGGGGTTTGTGCTTTGTGCGCTCCTGTGATGTGTTTATTGGTGTGCTTTTGTCAACCCTTCAGTGGGTTTGTACAGTATAACGTCAGCTTTTGTGCTTTTGTGGCTTGCACCAAGGACAGCAAGCTTCCCTGAAAGACTAAAGGGTTAGCCTTCATTCACTCGAGGAGCAAACAGCTGTCTGTGAGTCTTAGGGATGACAGCACCTCTGCAGCTTCCTCCTCTCATCTAGATCCAGGCCAGCTGTAGGGGGCTTTGGCTAATAGCCCCGTAGGCTTCTTGCCGTGTCTTCCCTTTTATTTTACTCAGCCGGCGTCTATCCCCCTCTACTCTTTTCTCTGTATCCACACACACTGCCCTCTGTCTGCTCTGTTGCCAACATCATATTTAACGCACAAACACACCAGCCAGAGAGCTAAAAGTCACCTTCACACAAAAGGTCATTCCTCCCATTACATTTACCGTAGTGATGTCAAGATTCATAGCGAAGGCACGCACACTCACACACACATCTCCTTTTCATATCCCCAAAGTGGTGTTCGGATTTTCTTTATATACATAAGACATACCCTTGGTTACTCCCGGAAATGTCAAGAGAGAACGTGGTGGAATCTGACACGCTCTGACTATAAGGTGCTCTTTTCCTGCCCATCACATCACTTCTGATGATGTGCAGGCTCTGAGAGTCCACTTGCTTAAAATAGCAACAGCTGTGCAACAGCTGTTTTTCCTGCGGTTTTCCATCCACTGTCTTCTGCGAGTCCAAAATAGAGAATTAGTTACTGTGTGTTCCTTCAGTTTAGCCTTTTTCCCTCTCTAAGGCCCAGTCACAGACAGTGCTGCTTCCTTTGATTCAGTGTAAAGGCAATATTAAGCGGACATTCAGTGACATTCAGAATACTGTCACTGGCTCGTACAGCGGCGCAAGCCGCTGTATAATTCGGTGTAATTACACTGCCTGTTTTGCAAGGAGCTCCCCAGTTAAACTAAACTCAGTTCCTAAATGTGAACATGGCCAGTAATGGACTTGTCATGAGTGAAGCGTGAAGCTTGGCCTGACAAGAATGCTACAGTAGGGTGCATGTCATGTCCTGCCACATCAGGACATTGTCACCCGTTCCCCCCCACCACCACCTAAGACCTCGCTGATAGCCGCTGACAGCCACCATGTTTCACCAAGTGTTGACACAGTGAATGCCACCGACACTTATCTCCCCTCGCCTTTTGTCCTGTCCCACTCCGGAGTGTCAAGGCCGCTTCTGGGGGCGCTTAATGTCAGATATATGACTGACTGTTTTCAATGGAGTGAGAGGCGAAGGACAGAAAGGTAGAGGCACCGGGAGAGGGAAAATTAGATAGAGGAGGAAGGAACGAGTGCTCCCAGCCCTCCTGGTGGGTTTCACTTGCAGTAGCAACACTTAGAGGCTCAGCTCAGGCCTGAGCTTTGCCTCCCACTGACACTCCAATCAGTGGTGCACCTATGGTAGGCTGTGCTCCTCAGGTCCAGCTAAAATTCACGCTCTGTGATGTATTTATAGGTGTGACTGTTCCCAGCCCTTCTTTTTAACCACAGTAAAATGTGCTGAACTGAAGACCTTTTGATTTATTTATTAATTTAGCAGCTTTTCCTCTTTTATTTTCCCTCCAGTGATGCAAATCTTTGCTGCTCATATAATATGTACAGGCGAGCGTTTGTCACTGTATAGTAGATGCTGCATCATCCCACTTGTCTGACTGAGAGAAATGTGAGAAAATGATGTGTTATATAAATTATTTCTCTGTTCAGCTCACCCTTCATTGCGCACCAGCTTTCATCTACATATCTATCATGCACAGATTTTGTTTTGTTCATCTCCAAAACACTAGTTTATTTGTCTTTCTTTTGTTGTTCTCAACTTGTTGTGCATGGAGTTTTATTGCAAATATACCAGTCTGTGCATTAATGAACCGATCTGTGTTTCCTTTCTAGCACAGAGTTCTGTGCCACATTCTGATGATATGAATATGTGTGTTAATGTGATTATGTGTTTGCCTCGGAGAAAGTAGGAAGCAGCTTTTTCCAGGTAGCCACTTAGTCACCTGTTTCACCAGATTAGGTCGTCCACAGCAGCCGATAAAGCTCTGATCTGATTGGTTTAAGAGGAGCCGCCTGCCTCATTACTTCCATGTCATGCTGTGCTGCAGCCCAGATGTGGATGTATCTAAAAAGGGATTATTATTCCTCACTGTAAAGAAAAGTCCAATTGGAATCTGTTGCATTGTTGCATTTCCCTCTGACACAAATCGGTGTCAGTGAGAACTGTATATCACATCTGTGTGACATCTCCCACATCAGATCAAGTCAATAAACAGATTAGAACAAGTGCAGCTTCAATGTCTTGTATCGCTCTCCCAAAGGGATTTAACTGTTGTCATGGAGATCTGATGTGAATCAACAAAAGAGGTGACTGATAACATTGACATGACTAATCTCTTTTTTCTTATTTCTGCCCCCTGTTCCTTCTTCCTCTTTGCCATTCTCTTTGTATCTGTGGCCCATTTGTTTGAGTAGGATATCGTTTTGCTGTTTTTCCTCCCTTTCTCCTCCCCCTCCCTCCCTCCCTCCCCTTTCCCCCTCTCTGACTGTACCTTTCATGCTTTCTCACCCCATGCATCCCCTCCTCCTCTTGTCTAAGATAAGTGTGTGCATAGAGAAGTGTCAGCTATAAATCACATTTCACTGTGTAGCCTTCTCAGATACCAGCAAGATAAAGAAAGCCATAAATAAGGCCACATCATATACAAGTTATTGCTTTGCTTTTAAACGTAACGGGGCCATGAATAACCAAGGGAATAATGGAAGGGGGGAAAAAAGTGTGAATCAAGGCTGAGCTCTTGCTATAGGGGTTACAGAAAAACCACGTCTCTACAAAATGCATTTAAGTAGTTGTCCTCGGTGTTGAGCATGCTAATGTGATGGGGTGCATAACGACGAGCAGTGCCTGCAGATGGATGCAGATTGGGCTGTGCAGGATGTGGTCTGCGATTAGCTGTTCTTGAGGATTTTGAATTTTGGCTCTCAGTCACCATAGCAACCAGAATACAATACCACCCTTTTAAATCTGAGTCCATTGCTTTCTCTCTTTTTTTCCCCCCATTTTCTTTCTTTCTTTTATATATCTATATTCCGGCCTCTCCTTTTTTTTCTCCTTTTTTTTTTACTTTCTCTCTTGTCTTTCTATCTTCCTTCCTTCCGGTCTGTTTTTGCGTCTCTCTCTTCTCTCTCTCTCTCTTCTCTCTCCTCCCTCTCTGTCTTCCTCACTCTTTGCCCTTCCCACCCCCTTCTCATTCTCACCACTCTCAGGGCTTAGGGGGAAAGGAGAAAAAAAAAAAAGAAAGAGGCAGGGAGTTGGACAGGGATGGAGGGAAAGCGGGGGAGAAACAGGGAGAGACAGGGGAGAGTCTGTGAGTGAAAGCGATACAAAGTGAGGGAGGGGAAGGCGAGAAGCTACACAGAACGCGGGGGGAGCAGGAGTGAAAATGAGAGAGAGTTTCTTGTCTTGTCTCCCAGCTCCAGCTAGCCAGCCAGTAATTCAGCCTATTCCTCAGACAGAGGCTTTTTTCTTCCCTTCTACCTCTGGATGTGCTTTATCTGGCTGGAGTGTCGCTCCAGCTGGGTATCAAGCCCTGGTTCGGGAATAGAATAAACAACGTTTTACCAAAACTGAAGGACAAATTTAACTGCCTGCGATGCCAAGCAAGGCCTTGCAAATAAATTGTTGCACAGAGATAGGCCTGTGTAAAAAGGAGGCGCATGGTAGCATTGTGTAATTAGCCGGTGCGTTTCTCCTATCACTGTCAAGCCAGATTAGCCTTCTCCCTGGTTAGGAGATGTGTCAGAGTACCTCTCCCTTTATTCTCCCTAATGGCTTCCTGCGTGTCTATATTGGGAAGTGGCTCTGCCTCCTGGAAGGCAACACAAAACCAAACACAACCCTCACAGTTTGGTTTACGCGATAAATATTTCATGGTAAATGACAAGCCACATTCACAGCCGCGATGGCCAATTACTATAATAGAGCTGAACTCGACATAACGAGCGGGCGTTCATTTGTTTTTCATAGTGCGAATACGACAGGATATTGCCTCCGTTTGCCATTAGTAGGCCAGCAGACTGTGTCCTTACAGCTGGTATCTGAGAGGTGACCGTCAGCTTGTCTGTTTGTGGCCACCATGTACTGTGTCTGCTGTATCTGAATCTGAGCTGAACCCTTGATCGGAGTGGGTGGACGACAATGTGAATGTGTTAATGATGGCCGCTCTTGCAGACATACGAGACACTGGAGCCAAGCCCGTGATGGTCTACATCCACGGAGGATCCTACATGGAAGGGACGGGCAACATGATCGATGGAAGCGTCCTGGCCAGCTACGGAAATGTCATCGTTATCACTCTGAACTACCGCGTCGGAGTCCTCGGTAAGCATCTTTTTTTCCTTTCTCTTTTTTTCTTTTTTTTTTCTTAACCTCCTCCTTCAAGGACATTTTTTCTGGGCCATCTTTGTAGGGCAGCTAGGTGTAATGAGCGCCGCTGATTGCCACATGCACTCCAAATAAGGCCGAGGGAAAAACACAGCACTGTAAATACGCAGACTAGTTCCTGTGCTCCTTGTTGATGTGGTGCTCGCGTATCAAAATCACAGTAATTGAGTGTGCTGAATGTGGGTTTGTTGTTGTGACTGGGGTTTAGAATAAATTAAGAAATTATTGTAATGAGGTTGGGGGGGAAAAATGATGAGATGGGCGTGATGCTGGAGAGACAGAGGAGAGCAGAAGAGTCTGTTAGAGAGAACGAGGGCTTCTCGCTCCGAGTTGTGGTTGGTTGCAGATTGACTCACACAGCTGAATCCTCTTTCAGACACTTGTGTGCGTGCGTATGTGTGTGTGAGTGAGTGAGTGAGTGAGTGAGTGAGAGAGAGAGAGAGAGAGAGAGAGAGAGAGAGAGAGAACAAAAGAGAGGGAGAGAGACAGCTCCATGGAAACAGCTGCAGCAACACAAAATGGAGTTTGTTAGCACACTACCCAAGCTTTGTACCTTTTCCATCCATCTCTCTGACACAGCTGATTTCCCTCATCACACATTTTTTACATTTAGAGTGGTTGTGTACTGACTACAAGCACTTTGAATGTAAAGTAAAATTTCCATGTTGCTGTTTGCATTCACTGAGTATACTGCCTCAGATTGGCACTCTCATTGGCTGCTGTTAACATAAAAGATACAACTAGTGCAATTCTATATGCTGCCTTTGCTCAATGAATCCCATGAAAAAACCCAAAACTCATATTTCATGAATCTGTCACAGTACTTCCAGATTTACTGAAGATGTACATCAGGTCACGAAACAGAGTTTATTTCAGATTCACATTCAGATTTCCTTTATTAGTTCCACAGCAGGGAAATTCACATTGTAACAGCAGTGGGATACACAGTGGAAATAAATAGTAGGAAATGCAAGACATAGAATAGGATAAAAAAATAAGATATTCAGCATAAAAAAGTTAAATAATCATAACTGTAGTGAGACAGTGAAGTGAGTCCAATATATTTTAAGTAATTTCCTAAAACAGTTTTTCAGAAATGCACCTCAAAGAGATAAATGGCATTTATTGGGGACTGTTTCCAGCTACAGATTAGAGTGAATGTTTTCTAAATAGCAACCACAGTGGCTGCAAGTGGCAATTATGGAATAATAATAAAAGCAAACATGTAGTGTGACACCAGCAGAGAAGAGCAGAGTAGAGATGCACAGTAGCAAACTAACTCCGAACTATCTACAAAGCAATGTCTATCTACAGTTTGCCAGCATCATCATACTACACCAGAAAAAGCTCCTGCAGGAAAACCCCTGAGCAGAGTGAAAGAAAGTTTTTATTTGCAAGAGAAAAAAATTGCTTGATCAAATCAGATTTTGTATCATGGTGTCATAACGAGAGATGGTTTTGTTTCAAAGGTTGAAAGGTTGAGGACCACTGAGCTGTATCAGACACATGCTTGTTAGGTCAGTGTCGGCTTTGGTCCTTTCATAGTCCTTTCGTATTTGTTGACAGCAAGAAAAATATAGAATATCCGCAGCTGTATCCTTAAAGGAGCGGTCTGCCTCACCTTGCTGCTCAGAGAACTGCACATGTGAAAAGAAGGAGGGTGACGGAGGAGTGATGCTGCTTTATCCTCGAGGACATTGAGATGACTGGTGTGGTTGAATCAGACGGGCACCACTACATTCATCCCAAGACTCTCTTTTTGATGGAGATGAGAGAGCTCGGGCCTATCGATTTTGTCATCAGGATTGCTCGCCATGAAAGCACTGTGTTTTCTTCTGTCATTTTTGTGGAGTATCATTTTAAGCGTTGTAATCAGCCTTCGGGGTGGTAAGGTAGTCAGGACCGACTGAGCGTGCCGGCTCGTGCCTCTGCCGCCGGTTTAAAGCTGAGCACGTAAGCCTAATACAGATTCATGATCATATTTCTTTCATGGCACTTCAATTATGAGTCAGATGTTTCTTCTCTCGCTGCCACATTTCGCTAAATGTCATTCTACATGCATGCACACACACCCTCACACACCACATATGAGTGCTCCAAGCATGTGCGTGCTCGCACTTACGCTAGCATTCCCACAAACAAACAGCGTGCAGCGAGCACGGACACTGAGGCTCAAGCAAAAACAATCCGCACACACAGACGCACGCACACACAGACAGACACACACTCTGAATCAGGCGCAGGCGTACACACACATACAGTTCACGAAGCAGCTCTCTTGGTGAGCTCCCCAGCAGCCATTCTGAGAAATGAGCAGAGAAGAAGTGATGCATGTAGTTGAGCGATAATGTCCATCGCTGTAGCATGGTCTGATAATCTCCCCATGGTACGGCTTTAAACTGTTATTACAGACACACTCGTATAAACCAAATAAAACCAAGGCCAGAGAGAAATCAGACCATGATGGGCCAATTAACACTAAGCTGTCTGAAGATTTTCAGTCATAAAGTGTAAATTTCAGTACTCAGAACACGAGAAATTGTAATTACGTGTCTTCGTTTTATATTTGTTTGCAGCTTTTTTTATTTTTATTGAAAATGGGTGTTGCTAACAGTTTCAGCTTTAATCTTATCTATACAGTGTTAAGTGGAGTAGATGTATTTGTGCTGCACACGCAGTTGAAAGCTACACATCTGCAGCAGAACATCAGGTCATCTGGTGGCCGGACGAGAGCAAACGCTCCGGTTTTTCGTTTCCTCTTCTTCTGCAGCTTCAGCTCAACTGTGCAGCAGCAGGACTCCCTTCGTGTGAATAATGAAAAAAGAAAAACAATCAGTAATTCAGACACTACGCAGGGTGAAGCAGTTTTGTGCAGAAATGCAACATAAATAAATAAATAAATAAATGAATATTAATGAAAAAATGAAAGCTCTTTTAATTAGGCTGCTTAAAGGGATGAGGGAATAATGGAGGCAGAGAGAATTAGACAAGATAATGAGTTTAAAGTGAAAGCAGACAAGGCAACTCAAACTACGCTTTCTGACACTAATATAGCTCTCCCACCGTCCCTGCGCAATCTGAATATGGCATTAATAATGCAGTAAACACCTTTGAAATACACACAACAATCTGAATATTTAACTCATTTCACAGAAATAATAGGCCCAAACTATTAGGCAACAACAGTCCTCACTAACAAATCTGTACTGAAAGCATTTTTAATGTGGAGAACGAAAAACATTTTCACCAGCAAATTTCAGCAAATTGGACAGCACCGATCCTTCGTAAATGTCAGCGCTGAATGTTTTATTTATCTATTGCATTAATTTCATTTTCGTTACACCATTTCCGTAGTAACATTATTTCCAGCTTTACGGGGCTTTTCAGCGCTCTCGCTCAAATGGTGCAAAATGATTGAAAGTTGGTCTCTCTGCGCGTTATGAAATATAGATTTAGCATTTGTTTGGTGTTTTCCAGAAGACTGGGGCCCGCAGTGGATTTTCAGCATGGTTTTATAAGTAGCTGCGGATTCTTCTGTGAAACACAAACGCGCTCAAAGGGAAGGGAGAAAAAAAAAGAAAGAGGAGAAGTGGACCGAGGAAGGAGAGGTAGTGTAGAGAGGAGAGGTAACATGGAGGAGGGTTGTACAGATTCTATTCGGGGGACTCTGATGTGTTGAGCCGCTGCCACTACTGCTCCAATTAAAGAGGAGTCCACTAAGTTTCCAGTGCTGTTCTATCATCCCCCTGCAGCTCTTAGCCCTACGCTGCTGTAATGGTAATTAATGCTTCAAAGGGTGGACTGCGATTCTCCTGAGGCCCCATTTGGAAACTTTCATATCTCAACCTTTCACTATTTAGATGAATGAGAATTCATTTCAGATTTAATCTTTAATTACTTATTGACCCACCGCAGCATGATTATCACCAGATGAGATATCGAGAATTGAGTTTTACACCGTCCAAGTTGTCCCGTCAGGACTCGGCGCACTCCGCTCCAGTCCGGGACCTGAAGAGCAGAGTTTGTTTACCAAAGAGATACAGTGTTTGGATTCCTGCTCATTGATCTGTATGTGTGTGTGTGTGTGTGTGAGAGAGAGAGAGAGAGAGAGATAGAGCAATTGTGTATGTGTGTGTCTTAAAGTATGTGACTTGTCTGCCTACGTGAACGTGTGCAGTGCACTTGTGTGTGTGTGTGTGTGTGTGTGTGGTCTTTGCACGAGATGCACGTGCACGTGTCTAGTTGCCGCGCCTCTCTAATGATGTGTAATGAGTCCCAGTCAGAGGGGAGTATCTTGTATCACTGCTCTTTACAAATATAATTACTCACTGGCTCTCCAGAGCATGTCAATTTCCCAGTCCATTGGGGGGGGGGACTTAATTACTAGTTTCCAAATGCATTAAAAATTAACAAAGGCTGCTTCTCTTGCCAAAACCCAAGGTGAGAGTCAACCCACTGCTCTGAAAAGGAGAATGGTCAAGTACAGTCTGT
>JBAJHX010000053.1:16176058-16279017 GCA_037176925.1 Amniataba percoides | reverse complement strand
GTTTTCACCTCTGATACGGTATATTTGTGACCTTTGATGTCTATCTCCCATATCTCTCTCATCGCAGCCATTTTATGGCAGGACCGTCCCCGCTGTGTACCATCTCCTCAGTCTTCCCAAGTTATTCAGGCCTTCAAAAGAATAGGTTTAGATCGAATCAAAATAACCTCAACCTACTGTATGAGTGTACGTGACAGCAGCGCCGAAGCCCCAGCACAGGTGATTCAGCATTGATTTGTTGAATTGAGTTATTCTGTGTGTGGTAAGTGACTCTGCCTTTCTCTGTTATGTTTCTCTCCTAAACTAAAAGATGGGGCTGCTGGTAATTCAGCCAGGGATTTAGGGAGCGGAGGATATTTGTGGCTGTGTGTGAACAATATTGTAGAGCAAAAGATAGCCCATCACACAGGTTTGTATAGTTGCTTTTTACTTCAGAAGCACTTCTGAGCGCTACTGAGAGCTCAACAGCACCCAGCATGCTCATGGCCTCCTGACCCAGGCACTGTACTCTGCAGGATGTTGGTTAAGTAGTAATACTATAGCATGTCATCTGGATACTTCCAGCGTGAGGTCAAAAACCATTTACACTTGTCATTTCAAGGGTCTTTTATCGGGGGAAAGTCCACATGCGATTTTATACGCTTCCATGTGCACTACATGCTACAAGTCTCCCATGGCCAAGTCACAAATCTGATTGCTGTCCAATCTGGGCTACATGCAAATTCCGGCCGGTCCTCCTTCAGCCCGCAGGGTTGTGGCATTGCACCTAAAGAAAAAGAATAATTTTTACACTCCCTCATCTATAAAAATTAACAATCCATCACCCACACAAATCATTCAGTGCTGATCAGGAATCAGATACAGGTTATGACAGCGCAGTTATCATTATTGTTGCAGTAACGTGTACGCCGCATTTTAATGTTGTTTTTTAAAATCTCCACCTGCCAAGTAATTAGCAGCTACCAAATAAATGTATTGACAAAAAAATATAAAAGTGGCATAAAATGAAAAAAAAAAAGTCAAGGACAGTTACTGAGAATTGTATTCAAGTAGAGTCAGTAAAGCTAATTTCAGAGTAATCTTCATGTGACTTCATCTGCCAGTGTCACAGCAGACAGGCTCTGTGCTCACTGACGTAATTACACTTGCAAGGTGTAAAAATTACATCTGTGTCTTGGATGGAGGGATACATTAACACCTTTTCAACATCTGGCAGAGATGCACCTCAAATCAATCTCTCTGGAATGCTTCTTGGATGATTTTGTACTCAAAATCACGCAGAGTGACTAAGTGTAAATGTGGTGTATTTTGTTGTGCTGTATTCCTCTTTGATGCAAAATACTCCGCTCCCGCTGCCATGATTTCCCTGCATCCTTGCGCTGCTTTTATGAAATGATGAGTGTGAAAATTACTTCTTCCTCTTCTTTTTTTTTTTTACGACAAGTTCATGTGCAGGATATAATCTGTCTGGGTGCGTCTCATTTGTCACACCGGATGTCTGGGATCACAAAAATCACTCTGTGAGTTACTACGGAATAAAATTCGACATGACAGCCTCCTGTGTGGCGAGGGTGAATCGACTTAAAATAAAGAGCCTCCCTCAGTAAGTGTTCCCAGTCTCAGTCATTTCGGTTATCATCTGATATATGAGCTTGGCGCCGA
Source organism: Amniataba percoides (assembly GCA_037176925.1). Lineage (NCBI taxonomy): Eukaryota > Metazoa > Chordata > Actinopteri > Centrarchiformes > Terapontidae > Amniataba > Amniataba percoides. The sequence continues at coordinate 16,277,355 of JBAJHX010000053.1, read as the reverse complement.
GCAGAGGAATTCTCAAACAGTAGGTGGAAGAAAAAGCGAAGGCAGAGTGAGTTCTCTTTGTCTTCTATTATCAGGAGGGGAGCTGAGATGGATATTTACTTGTTTTCATTGCCATTTGGATGAATTCATCCAAATTAAGCAGAGAACAAAAACATTTATTCATCCTATTAATGTCAGGGAGTGAGGGATTGAAGTAATGGTTTTCATGCTCCAGTCTGCAGCAGCTTGTTGATGCTGCTCTCCTACAAATCACTGCCAGGAAATTAACTCTTAAGCCGCTCTTTCCAGACACACTGCAACAAACGTCTGGCTCTGCAAGACAGGGCAGAGATGAGGCCTATTGTTTCTCTCTGCTTCTCACCATCCCCAAGAAGATGTTTCCTTTCTAGCTTAAAACTCTTGGAAAGTATTGATTAAAACTGAAGGGGAATAATGCTGAGTAAGCCCGGGCCGCTGGATATAATGAAGCAATTGAAACAGTGCTTAAACAGGACCTGGAAATTGCCACGTGTGATGGTTTTTATATAGAGCATGGCTCAAATATTTTGAATGTTCTGTGTCATTAACGTTTTAAGAAAATGTTGTTGCTGAAAAAGCACGATTTGCTTTATGATAATTACCTCCGTATTTCTTCATTATACTTGAAAGATGCGTTTTATGTTGCCGCCGCAGCCCTGAGCTTTGATTGGCAGACAGCGCAATCTCATTTACATCCAGAGTGTGTCATTTCAAATCCTGGAGACCTCCCTGATTGAAAGAATTTAGTGAGTTGTGGAGGGAGGGGAACCAATCAAGACTAATTGTGTTTTCACACACTGATGGGAAAGTCCAGAATCTGGAACCTCCGACTGGGTTTCCTCGCAGCGTCGTCTTTATGCAGTGTATTTTAAACTCAGACAGACATGAAACAGTTTTCAGGGACCGGCATTTTGAAGCTTTACAGCCCTAGTAGTTATAATCACTGATATCTTCAGTCACGTCTTTTTAATTCTGTTAATATTTGCAATGTTCAGCAACAGCCATTCTACAATTTACATTCTGTAATCACTATATAGTAGTTTGTAATGTTATTGGTGGGGTCCACCATTCAAATGTTATGGATATCAGCTTCATTGTTTAATGTGTTAAGTTACTCCTAATGCAAACAAAACACTTCCTTCAGCCACTAGCTGCTATTCAAAGCAACAAACCAGCAAACTATGCAGTGGGATGTATGTTAAGCAGGTTCAGGAAATGCAAATTCTTTGCCACCTAGATTAGCACTGAAAGGAGCCATTTATCAAAGTCAGTCCGTCCACTGAACAAGATGTTGTCATTTCCGGATTTTTTTTTTTTGTTGTTGTTAGAACATGGATCAGTTTTAAATATGTTCAGGTAACATGACAATCTGCATATTATTTTCCCCAAAACAATTACCATCTGATCATTTTGAGCTCACAGCTGTGGAGAATTCATTTGTTTTCATTTGGTTTCATTGGCCACATCTGCTTAAAAAGAAATCACAGTTACTAAATGAGAAAGTGAAATGTGGACACAGCGAGGCAGCTGAATTAAAGCAGTCTATTAGGTAACTTTTTTAAGCTTTAAATCTTCAGAGGCTGATGTTATGGATACTTTGACCCGATCAGTCCTGCTGATAAGCGCAATGCTTAATTCATTTTTCCATTTTCCACTGTCTCCAACTTTAAGATGTAATTTCAAGTCAGAAGTGTGTTGTTTTCTTTAAGATATAACTCATTTCTGTGAAGTGTAACTAGTTACAGTGCATTATAAGGCTGATATAAGAAACACCTTCTTGAGGTTTTGTTCCTTTAAGTCTAACCACCTGTTCACAATCATCACAGCGGCGTTGTAGAGAGAGATGTTCTACACTGAGCGAACAGCAAAATTTCCCCTCGCTGCTGTGACTTGAACTCAGATTGCTGATGTATTTTTAATGAGAATTTGTCCTTCTTTTTCATCTTACACCAAATGGAAACAGGAACAAAGCTCATTATATTTCATAAGCATGACATTTCAGAAAACTGTGACATTAAGAAATCAATTTCTACGGTACAGTAGTGCGTTTCCTTATTCAGAACAGTCTGTGCAGTAGCATTGCCCTGAGATGAAAACATGTTTAGATGATCGCAGTACTTTCACCAAAACAGTAAATATGCATTACAAAAGACATCAAAGAGCTAACCCAACAATTGCTTTCATCTGGTCAAGGGGTCCTCTGCAGCGTCTCATGTAAAAATGGAACACTCAAAGATGGCAATGTGAAGTGCGCGGATGGAACGGCGGTTCACTGAAGGAAAATGTCAACCTAGTGTCAGTGTTTGTGGTTGAGATGCTTTATCGATGGAGGTTTGACCTTTACTGTTAGTGATGGAAGATGCGCTTCTAGTGAGGCTTTCATTTGCATCCTAAACATTAAGTAAACATTATTCCTATCCAGGCCCACCGGCACACCAAAATTATAGTTTTGCAGGTGGAGGTTTGAGCTGCTCCTCGAAGACAGCAGACTAATATTTACCGAGCAGCTATCTCGCTTGCGCTGACATGGCATGGTGGAGCAACAAGAGGTGGCATTTCCATTTCGAGCTCCGCACAATCTGACCCAATACTGATTCAGGGCTCGAGCTGCAATTTCCAGGTATGCCACTCGCTGCCAAAACTTTTTTTTCAGATTTTCAAGTGGTCCTTAAATTGAGTGTATTTCAGTATGAGACTCAAATAAAGTACCCAACGAGCGACTCATAATGCAATGCATGCACAGTGGCAGGTGTTGCCAATGCTGTGATTAAGCTATTCTTTCACCTTTGGGTTTTTTGTGGCAGAGGCTATTAACTTGCACAAATAGACGTTTCAGAGTTTTGTGTGAATCCCTGGCTGGCCTTCGCCTTTGCTTTCGGAGCCAGATGCCCTTTTAATAGTCACACCAGTAAATCCCAAAATATATTCACACCAACAGGGGCTTTTGTGCGACCCGCTATACTCAGCTGTGTTTGGACTGGTTTATAGCACAGCGATTGCAAAATGACCTTGGTTTCTCAAGGATATAAATTGAAGGTCCCCCCAACCTTTAATGTGTCATTGCATAGCATATCAGCTATATAACATCACGACTGTGGAATGTGGAACTGTTAAAGCTGATGTATTATCGTACTCCCTGGGTCACACTGAACTGCATAAATACTGAGCCAAGTTGTCTGAGCGTATCTGGAAAGTTGTCCGAGTGTGGCATTAAACAAAGCAAAATCATTAGCTTTCCCAAACTTAAGTACGACGAAGGGCACAAAATTCTACATAAAAAGCAATGCAGGCTGGGTAATGGGAGCTGCAAATTACTGTTTTGTTTCTCCGCTGAGATATTGACACGAGGAACGAAAATCAATTAAATGAAAACAGTACATATCATTGTATGAAGCCTTTGAACAAATATCACTGTCAGAAGATGGCACAAGCTGATGTACTGTATACCCGAAGGTGAATATTTGTATTTCTGAGACTTTTTATAACTTTAGTCTATTCCCAACTCGTATTGGGCTTCTTGTTTATGGCGCCTGAAAGATCTATCTGTGGTGATTCATTGCTTGAATGCTTTGTTTTGCTTTATACCCTGCTCTAGGAGGGAGTATGGGGCTCCTAATGGCAGCACTGCTTTTCTTCTTAGTGCATTTGTCCTTGAGGGATTTTTAACTTCACAACCAAAAAACACACAGCCGCTTCTTCTTCCTCAGGGCAAAATACGTACAGGTAACAGCCTTATCGAACGGAAGCCAGCATGTACACCTTCTAGATGAGACCAGTGCAGAATGTTTGATCATTCAGAGGAGGGGAGGAAAAAAAACGAAATGCGTGAATCTAAAACTCCTCACTGTTTCTTTTTTTTTTAACTCCTTCTCAGCTGCATTGTGAAGGGTGGTGTGAAGGGGGGAGGGTCCCGGCGCAGGTACAGCGAGAGGAAGGATGGAGGTTAAGATTTGTCCATCATCAGGTGTGTCCTGAGACAGGAATGATGTGTGTAAGAAGATATATATTGACAAGGCAGGTAGAGGTACTTGCTTCTTGTCTTGTAGAGGCATTAATCATAGCAGCGGCCAAGCCTTGCCGCCAAGGTCAGCGGTCCTCGCATGTGTGGGAGGCACTCTGCACAGCTGCCACCACAAAGCACTGCTGCAGAGGGGCTAACAGAGGCGGGAGGCAGGAATCTGAAGAGGGCTAAGAGCAGGATGTTGAAATGACAAGGTGAAAGTAGGAGGAGGGGAAGAATGGGGAGGAGAATAAGGTTGGATTAGTGACGACCCTGGGGGGGTGTGGTCGGCAAAGAGTGGCACTTGAGGTGGTTGCGAAGGAGATTGCAGAGGAAAGGTAGGTGGACATTTTGGGATAATGGATTGAAGTGGGCAGGGTTAAAATAACAGCGTGTGATGCTCTGTACTGTGGGTGGAACTGCACCAATCAGAGGGGGGAAGGTTGAGAGGGACGGCGTGTGGACAAGGTCTGGTCACAATGCTTTTTAATCACACCTCTCGAGTAGGAGTTTGCTATTATTAAAATAGGACAGAGGTGAGAATCATGCCCGTTTAGGGAGAGTCGTGACTGCTTGGAGCCTTGAGAAAGATGCCAGATAATAAATGTGCTGTTAATTTAGCAGTATACAGAGCTAGATATCCAGTGTGGTGTGTATACCTCTACTAAAGTATCCACAAAAGGCTGATAGCAAATTTGTGGCAATATATCCATGACAGGTTATACTACATATCAAGCTAGTGCCATGACTCTCCTATGAGAGCTTATTTTATCGGGTCATATGTGGTTTTGAATGTGTCATAACCCCAAGGAGGTCCAACAAACGCGAGGGAGGACATTTCCACTCAACCGCTATGAAGAAAATACAGTAATTTCCTGCTGCAGTGTGGAACAGAGGTGCAATATATCCTTAGCTTTTGTAGTGAACGGAGCCGTGGCTGCGGTCCAACTTAGTCCAACTTCATCTCCCTCACTATTTAGGAGCCTTGATTGGTATCAAATTGATCCAAGTGGGATTTTCCACCATCTCTTTCGCCCATCCAGTCTTTTCAACCCCATGAAGGAGGAGGTACTGTGGGAAATGTAGAGAATTAGAACACACTGGAAGGGGCTTTGTTGTAGTAAGCCAGCGTACAAGGAATTGTGAGGGCCTTACCTTTGCTGACTGCCTTCTGCTTACGTAACCTTTGGAGTCATTTCGGGTGAGGGAGGGGGAAGGTGTTATCTTTTTATATGTGTGTCTGTAGGCGTCATTATATGAGCATGATGAGTTTTTTTTTTGTGGAAATGTGAATAGACACACAAAATTTGGCCTCACAACAAGTATTCACACCTACATGACAAAATAGATTATCCGTCAGTGCAAAAATGACCCATATGAGCTGTTTAATGACCTGGAACCCATACTGGTTGGACAAAGCCACACTGAACTGCTAAGCTCAGATTTGTAATAATGGCTTGTACATTGTGGTTAAGGTATAGGCGACTACAACTAAGTGTAAAAATCGGGTGTGATGTCCACCTTTGCAGCCGAGAGAGGGTATTTGCATAACGCCAGAGGTATTGAATTCTATATTTTGAAAATATATGGATTTTATGCTTCCACACCAGCGAACACCATGGCTGGAGGCATTATGTCTCCGGGTTGTCCATCCATCCGTCCATCCCATTTACATGAACGTGATATCTCAGGAACACCTTGAGGGAGTTCTTTGAATATGGCACAAACATCCACTTGGGCTCAGGGATGAACTGATCAGAATTTGGTAGTCACAGGTGAAGGTCAGTGTTACCTCAAAAAACATTACTCCATCATTCATAAGCTGATAGTTATCAAATTATTTTTATTACAAATGTCTAATGTGTGACTGTGACAATGTAATATGCTAAAAAAACAAATTTCTTTGGCCGTTTATCAAAACCTTATCTCTGGAGCAGGAGGGGAGATTGTGGCCATATTTCACATTTGGATGAACAATGAATTAGGGACACTAATCCTTCGTGCTCACCTTGAAACTGTGGTTATTGGTTCAAGACGTGTGTGACAAATCCATGTAAAGCCACACAGACTTTTGTAGCTTCTGGTAATGTCTACATTTATAGCATTATATTCTTTCACGGGTACAACTTTGTGTTCTGTTAGAATCAGCTTCACTGGCCGAGGATGTGAATGCACACAAGGAATTTGAGTCTGTTTTTTGTTTCTCTTAGTGAACCTCCACAGTAATAGACAGGCAGCAGAACAAGGACAGCAAAGCCTAACAAAGTTAAGTCAAATTAATTTTATTTATATATCCCTATATCGCAAATCAAAAATTTGCCTCAAGGGGCTTCACAATCTGTATAACAAACAACATCCTCTTTCCTTAAATCCTAACTCCCATTAATGGGCAAAAAGGCAGAAAACCTCAGCGAGTACAGTCTGTCCCTTTCTGAAGAGGGCCTCAAGGTTTTAAGCCCAGTTCAGTTTTTTATTGATTTGGACCCGTGTGAGTTTTGTACGAGTCCACCATCTTCACTTGCTCTCCTGGATATCAACCAGGACAGGGGGGCCTCCTGCTCCTGGTAGTTCACCACAAGCCCTCCATCAGTCCTCAGGACTCCTCTGAAAAATAGTCTGTAAGGGGAAGACAGCATGTCTCTCACTGGAAATGATCATACATGTCCTAACAGTGATGATTTCCATTTTGCCGAAAGGTATGATTAATACCTTTGATTTAGCTCCCCATAGTCTTAACTACATGTTTTATATGAGTCTGGACAGACATGGATTTAAACTGCATCTTGACTGGTTGGTGGAGGCATATAGCCACAGGGAGGTAATTCTAATTAAGGTTAGAGCTGGCTCCTTTAGGTATGCACAAGTCAGGTTACACACTGAGAGTTCAGTCGATTTAACAACAACATACTGTGTGTTTTCAGTGTAGTGTTGCCCAACTGGACGCAAGTTCAGAGAACACACCACACGTATAATTTTCTGATTAAACTTCAAATCGAAACTTCAAACAAACCTTATGTTTCTTTTCTCAGCTCAAGCAAAAAAAAGAAAACAAAACAAAACAAAACAAAAAAAAAGAAAACCTGCTGCCAGAATGGGTGCAGCAAAACTAACTGAAGTGGCCACAGACGAATGGACGCCGCAATAACTGAAAAACTTTCTTAATGAGGCATAACTGACCAAAGTGGAGGGTGCTCGGCATTGGTGTCCCCAAGTTTTAGCAACTAGGATCCGGAACAACAAAGTACATATTGTGAGCTTGGCAGGTGACACAAATAATGAGGCTGATCAGTCAGACTATTAGCCATCAGCCCATGCCAGCGGGAGTCCTGCCCATCAGAGAGAAAGTCTGGCAACACCCAGAGCGGCCCCAGATTCAGCACCCTGGACAGCGGTCATGACATTCGGTGATTTGATTTACTGAAGTATATGGAGAAAAAGAGAGAGAATGAGACAGAATTAGGTCAGTGTTAAATGTTTTTGAAATCGTTTCAATTTTTTAAATGTCAATGAATCATGCAAACCATCAAAAACAAAATCAAGTTTATTCAGAAACCATTGCACACGTACTGTGTACTGCATCAGTGTCCATTTTCAGCATTTGGAAGAAGCTACACGTCTGAATGTCATCCGGACAGACTTAAGATTGCTTTGGTGTTTCATGACAAGAATTTGAAATTTCTCATCAGGGCATTGCTGAGGATTGATTTGTTTTTGTTGTAACATAAGCAAACAATAACCTAAAAAAGAGTGAACAAAAAGTTATGTTTCAACAGCAGCCTGAAGGGGGGAAAATGAAATTACAGCATGGCAAAGCAGCTTACAGAGGAAGGGAAGTGATGCAGATGGTTGATATCTAACAATTCATTTGAAAATTACATATTTCTATATCTGACATGGTTTGCCTGTCAGTAACCTGGAAAACAATGAAGGGGAACAAATTAAAAATGCCATCGTAACATGCAAAGGGAATCAGGTTAAAATAAGGAAGCCTTTTGCATGCGTGCAATCTGAGCGTGCATACGGGCATGGAGAGAGTGCAATGCGTGCAGGGAGTGGAGACATACCTTTTAATAAAATTTAAATTTGCCAAATCAGCTATTGACGCTGCACACAATTTGCTCAGCTCTCTATATTTAAGCATTTTTCGCTTTATTTAATTTGTTATGTTTATCAGAGGATTAAATATGTTTTCAAGGGTTTGATTCTCTAGCAAAAGAGCTCAAAGGGGTTGTTCACCACAAATACCACTTGCAGTTGTATGAATCAGAATAAAAGACTGCGTGGTGGTGGGTTCTGAGATGATGATAAATATTGAACCAGATATTCTATTTGAAATGAAAATGAAATGCACAAAGCCCTTCAAAACAGTGATCCAGGAAAGTATAATTCAGTTTATTGGAAATAAAGGAAGACGGGGATAAAAATAATTACATTCAGAACTAGCTGTGTTGGACTTTTTTATTTTTACGGTGTCCACTCTTTTACTGATTTTCAAAAACTGTACACAAGGTACCTAATCAACAGCGAGGCTTAATTGAGATTAGCACGCAGAACAGAAAGAGGCTTTGTTCCTCGCAGGCAAAAGTAGTTCAAGGGATTCTTGTAAATATCATGCAGGACTGATGTGAGCGTCAGGTGCTGCTGAATGCCAGTTTCCTGAAAAATAGCAGTGAAACGTGTTGATAAATCCTGAATGTCTTGTTGAAGTTGCGTGGCTTCAGGTGTTGGCTGACATTCTCTCTGTGGAGCTGCCAGTCAAAACCGACGCCGGTCCTCTGGAGCGCTGTCTCTGTCTCTGTCTCTTTCCGTGATATTTTTCAATAGCGCTGTCGCTGCACTTGAATATCCTGCTTCTCCTCGGCAATGTGAGCGTAATACTGAAAATCCACAACCTCACTAGCACACTCCACCACGGTTCCTCCCCTCATATTCTGAGGTCTCATCTGTTCCTGTTTTGTTTACACAGATATGAGTCCTGCTGTGTTTTCCCATATCAAACTGTATTAGTTTCTGCCGTCACTAACACGACGTAGCAGGCTAATAAAAGCATCAGTGAAGTGTGCAGCCGCTCAGGGAACGGTCGCTGCAGCATAGCGGCCCTCATCTGGTTTTGGAGAACTGTGGGTCCCGCTTCCATATATTGGCCAGGAGCCCATGTGAGTTGTGACCCCATGCCACTTGTCCTTTACACTCACTGGCTGCATGCTGGCAAGTTGACCTTTATCATTAACCCTGCTGCGTGCCTGTCATTTGAAGTCTTTATTATTCACGCTTCCCTTTGGGTATACTATATACCGGGGGAGTGTGGAGGAGGGGGGCCTGCAGATCTAGTTAGCACATTTACACGCAGCAATTACAGCACTTAGCTGCTGCTGAGAGAAACCTGCAAAGAATTTTCAACAGGAAAACATTAGATTCAGAAAAGGGTGCGTTGTCTTCCCCATCTCTCATACATGCAGCAACACACCAGCAGAAAGGAAACATGCTCACGTTACTTTATCTTACAGGCACACATATCCCTCTGCAGCACTACACACACCCACGCGCATTGGCTTTGGCACAGTTTTGCACCATGCCTTGAAAAGAATACAAAAGTGCAAACAAACTGAACCATCAGCTGCACATATTTTATATTATTGATTAGTCTCATCTCTTCACTGTGGTCACAGCTTCTTTTATACAACAGCATTTGTTCCAGTTTTTTACTTTGATGTTCAGAGCCCAGCCAGACGAGAGGCGCGCACACACACTGTGGCTAAGGCATGTTGATATTCTTTGGACACTCGTCTTTATCCACAGCAGTGTTAATCAGCAGCCATTCTAATTAAACTCAGTTTGCACTTGGAATGCTTTAAAACATGTTCAAACACTTCTGAACGACAACTGTTTGATAGGACACATTGCTGCCTCCGTCCTGCTCGCAGGTGATAAGAGCGGCGTGCACGGAAGGAGACGGCGGGGACGTATTTTAAAGTGCAGATTGTCTGTGTGTAATCAAACCAAGTCAATCCACGTCACACACGTTCCCTATGATATTATTCATGAATGTTTTTTACCCGGATCCCACATCCATTACATCTTTATCACAACTATTTTCATTATCAGCCGCTCTGCCACTTGCCTTCACTCAACCTCATTCTGCTGCGCGTCAAGTCAGCAGTCTCCCACAAAAAGTAATCCACCGCCTTTACTGATGGGCTGCGATATAGCTCTCATCATTTCAGTGCTGCAGCTCCGGCTGCAGAAAGCTGCAAACAGGCCGTTGACACCCCTCTTCTGCTTTGTCAACTATTCAATTTGAGCAGAACACTATCAAAATGAATCCTATCAAATGACCCGATTATGTCATACATCCAATTACAGTGTTTCGTCGCAGCTTTCAACAGGGCGTTTTGGTTTGTAAGGGAGGTGGGAACATCAACTTTGTACTTGCAGCCAAATGATACAGCTTAGTTGGGTATACTGTTTGCATGTGTGCTTGTTTGTAGTCCTGTCAAAGCTGTAACAGCCCTGCATACCATATTACATAAAAGTTAGCCAGAGGACAAATTATAAAATGCTTTCGCCTCGCAGAATTTTCCATCATTAAAAACAGAGCGGAGGAATGCTATTCAGATTACAAATGGGAAATTTGCAAATGCATGGTCCCCCCCACCAACCCCCCACCCCACCACCCGCTCCCTTTACCCTGTCTGAATCAATTGAACAAACCGGCATGATATTTGATGGCCTGTGAGCTCCAATTATTAGAACAATATTATGGCTGGGGTAAGTCAGGGGCACTCCAGTGGAATTCCAATAGTGTTTGGAAGCTATTTGTATTGGTGTTAGTCCTTCAGGGGCTGGAGAAGGGCATACAGCTCAATAACTCAATTCTTAACAATTAGCCCCTGACATGTCCCCCAGAAAACAGATAGAGAGGACTCTAGTGGATAATATTTTCCATAGTATAGAGATTATTGTTTCAAGGCCCAAACAGCATTGCAAAAGAAGCTGTGGTTCTGCTTTCAAATCATACTTCCCAGCTGATAAGATTGTAGTTGATAAGTGCTTAATTCTCCATCTCTCAGCTGTTTAGGTGGCTTTTATTTTGTCAGCCTCAGCAAGGATCTCATCACGAGTGAGTCCCGCTTCTGGCTGCACCGTGAAGAAACAGGCGGCTTGTTCTCCAGGGTCACTAATGATCAACTGCACACTTGCAACATTTTAAATGGCACAGACCTTATCACTCTCAATTATAAACGTTTTTCCTGTAATCAGAGGGGCTCTTGGATCTGGGATCTGACCGGCCACGTGCTTTCTCCGCTCCCCCTCCCCTCTGCCGAGCACACCTCCTCCAGCCGTGGACCCAGCAGCGAGTGACCTTGGACCAGGGCCGCCCTTGCTGCATCACCGCGGTCTGATGTTATTAGATTGTCCAGGAAGGAGAAAGGTTGAAAAAGCACACGCAGTCCATCTCGCCCTCGCTTGGTCTCCCGTGCACTTTCAAGGGGACGGGGAGAACAAATAGAGCTGTCTGTGGGTGTTTGACTTTTGTGTGTGCGGGTGCAAATGTGTGCTTGTGTGTTTCATGTTTTTTTGCGCGTGTACAAGCACTTGTGTCTGTGCGGCAACACAAGACAGAGACACGCTGGTGGCATTTGGAGTCGCCTGCTCAGGGGAGAGCTCCCGTGCCTGAGGGGATCATACTCGGCCGGGCGCTCCTTTGGGTCCCGGTGGGCCGCGTGCTGTGGTCTGATTGTAAAGAGGTCAAAGCTTTGTGAAGGAAGCTCCAGAGGCCAGCTAGAACAATTAGAAATATGTGTTTCTGGGTCACTGGAGCAAAGTTATAAGTCTGGTAATGCTATTCTATTTCCTGACAGTGAAGGGTGAGGAAGTGGCTTTACTCTGGCTTTTGTCTGATTCGTGATGTGATAACTCCATGCTGGAAACACCACGCATGCTGCTTTGTTTGAATGAGCTTACACTCCCAGCAATGCCATAGATTTCCAGGCTTACACTTTATACTGTACATTCTAATCTTGCTCTCCCAAAGTCAGTAGTCCTTAAGTCAACAGCAGGCTGTGCTGCACACGCAGCAGTGACAATACAAATGTATGAGAAGTAACCCATCTACAAGTAAGCTAAGCCTAATGTAAACATGGCCGTCACTCCACTTATGCACAGTGCAGCATGTACCACTGTAAGCCATATTTCCACAAAAATAGACCTCGCTATTGCATAAATATTTTATGAAATCCAAAATACAGGGTCTGCAGACTACACTACGCAAGAACACATGTGTAATTTAATTCATTGTTTCTGTAACACTGCTGTGAGCCTAATGCTTTCATTGGAAGTAAATTGCCTCGGGCTATATCCCTCTCTCTGAGCCAGCATATCTGGTGCTTAATATAGCAGTAAACAAGTTAACAATGCTTGACAGGGATTAAAATGGATATGGATTCCTGAGTGGCAGAAATTCAATGACACAGATCATATTAGTTGAACTGTTAAAAGTGTCAGACCATGAGAGTGGAATTCAGATTTTAAGTTGCGTGTCTCTGTTGTTCCCGGCTCATACGGGAGACCGTGTAATTCTTTGGCGTTGAAAACGTCAGGATCACCAGAACGGGATTTACAAGGTGTGTCCGACAGCGACAGTATAACTGAGGATGTTTTCACTTTTGTATTTCTCTTCGTGAAATATGAAAGAGTAGGATGGGCAGGATGACTCAAGCTGTGCCTGTGATCAGTGGATCCAGCTGTTATGTATGAGTGAGAATATGGAACGATATAAATTATCATAAGTGGTATAAGGGCTGCATCAAAACAGATTATCTCCTGACTCAATAATTTTGCAGGGTTGTATCACACGAGTCTAACTTGATCATCCGCCCCCACCATTTCAGACATAAATTGTGTATCAATTATCTGCCCGGCTGGAGCAGGCTGGGTTTTGAGTACAGCCCGGCATGATTTGGTGTCCTAGTTCTGGCATCTAAATGCATGCCCTTCCTGAGGTAACATTTTTCATGAAGGATTATAAAATGCTGACTATGTGCTTTTATGTGCTGCATTTGCATTTTAATGTAAACCCTCCATTTACATTTACTAACAATACCACTGTGGTCAAAATTATAATGGTAATACCAGCAATTGGGCGAGAATAAATAGTTTGGAGGGAAAAAAAGGTCTTTAAGGCTTTAAGGCGGGAAAGCCCCGTCTTTTTCAAGATAGAAAGCTAACACATTTTTCTGTGCAAACAAGTCAGGGTCCAGTGCCATTTGCTGGTGGCACCACTGCTCTAATGCCCATTTCTCCCCATGTTGTAAAAGGCTAAATTAGCCTCCTCTGGAGCCAATTTAGCTGAATTAAGGAGCTTAGAAAGGTCATACTTACATTTCATTTGAACTTAATAGACATTACAATAAGAGTGCTTTTCTGTGTTTGCCTACATCACCAGCAGACACTTTCAAAGTTAATAAGACCAAATATTCAGTCATTATGTCTGATCCTCCATCATCCAGAAGCTTTACAGGTGGCTGGGGCAACAACCAATATCTTTATGGCATTTTCCCAAATTAGGCCTCCAATCCACTGTATGTTTGGCCACTGAGCTACCTCGTTAAATTAAATAATGAATGAATTGCACGGGTAATTATGAAAACTCTCACACTGCTCACAAGCGGGACTAATGCTTCTGCTGGTTTAATTAGAGCAGGAGCCTGCCACTCAAGGCTGCTCCCCATGTCAATCCCAAGGACAGAATTGTGGATTCTCAGGCTCGGGGAGATAAGGCTCGACTCAGGAGCTCAGCGCGGCGCGAACCTGCCACCATTGCACAGGCTGCTACAGGTAGTGCGGCGGCGGGATTTTCAGCCACAGCCACAGGTACAGTGAGCCACGGCACACAGCCTGCTCCAGTTATCAAAGGCCAGAGACAGGGAGAGCAGTTAACCACCTGCCTCCCAACATGGGAGCTATTGCAGCACACTTAACCGATTGAAGAGAGGAAGAAAGTATTGTCATCAGCATATGTCTTGATAGCACCGCAGAGAACATTAATAGACATTAGACAGCATTATCCATAGCACAGCCAGTTAGTGGACACTCAAGTGAAGGAATAGAAGCGGGCTGGTAGAAAGAGAGGGGGGGGGTGATTCGATCAACACAATTGGCTTTATTTCTGTTCTGCACCTACTAGCTGTTTGCTGCTGATGCTATCATAGAGCCAGAGGGGCTGCTGGAGCATTGACTGAAACAAGATGTCCCGCTAATAAGATTCAGAATCCTTCCTTCCATTAGGGCATGTCTGTTTCCCTCCCATTATCGGCATTGTTGTTGGGGCAGTAATCCACCCTTGTAACCTCTAGGCAAACTGACTCTGAAGGATACAGAGTTTACAACAAAGTGTGTCAGCCTGGAGATGGCGAGCCGGGAGCAGCGAGACGGGCAGCGCTGCCCGTTCAGGGTGAGGCCAGACTGAGGAGAGGTGACATTGGCCCTGACTGCCCAGAAACACCATAAAGCAATCTGTATAATGAGTGGTTTCCCTTCTGACTGAGATGGCTTGTCACTCCGTTCATACGCCACTGCTCGATACATCCTTCCCAGCTCTAGTCAGGCCTCCCGAGCCTGAGGGGAGAGGAGAAGACAGTGGGGATGACATAAACACGGAGAGAGATGGAGCCTTCACTTGGGGAAAGAGAGTACATACTGTATTTGAATTGAAATAAATTATCACATTGATTCAGTTTCTTTGATGATAATATTGCAATTACGGAGTAACCATGTTAACAAAAATATGAGAATTTAGCATGTGAATTCATGTATTACTTTTTTTTTTTTTTTCTAAAATGCTAATACAATTCCCTCAGCACATTTGGCAGAAATTGGTTACACTTATTTGCGTCCTTGGAGTATAACAAACGTCTAAGCTCATGTTGTTGTTTATACTATGTCTGTTTTGAAAAGTATGAGCATGTGCCCCAGATAAGCCCATAGGCTCAGGCAGCATGCAGCCACGGTTCAGACATATTAGCTCATAAACATCTGCTATCAAATAAAGCAAAAGAAACTCAATTAAGGCAAGAGATCTGGTGGGGATAGCATCAAATTAGGTGACTGACAAGCCCAGTAATCTGGAGCATATAGCATTTTTCATCTAATAACACTCAGAGATGTCCTTGGAAAATGGAGTATGTGGTGATGCTCGGCTGATAGAGAGGGAGGAGAGCGCGGCTGCCAGGGCGGGGGGTCATGTGCGAGTACAGTGACAATTTCTTCCGACAATGCCCCATCTTATTTTTGCTTCGTCAGCACGCTCTTTAAAGCAGGGATGTCGTATTTAATCAAATTACCTGAGAGAGCTGCTCCTTCTTTTATTAATTTATTGAGGCGGGGTGAGGGGAGCCGGGGTAGGTGAAGGAGCACGGATGAGTTCCTTTGGGATGAGTGTGTTTGTGCTCTCTGAAACGTGAACCAGAGAGCGCTGAGCTAACAGGAGCTGACAGTGGCAACCGCCCTAGCGCTCGGCTGCGAGAGGACCAGTCGGCTTTTTCGCTCGTGCCTCGTTAGGGAAACAGCGAGGAGAGTCATCTGAGGCTCGGAGACAGGAGCTGGGTCTGCTGCAGCTGCCGTTCAGAGGAAAATGGATCAGGTTTGACTGCGGATGTCATGAGTTTGAGGCGAGGAAGCTGTTACGTTAAGCGATGGTGAGGATAGCGGGCTCTTATCCAATCACATCTCCCTGCGACGTGGAGGGATGCTGAATTAGTGCCGTGGGTCAACCCTATATGATTTGTTTGTGCTATAATCATATAGCCCTAAGGTTAAAACCTGTAATCTAATTGGCCATCAAAGCTGATTTTGCCGGTGAAGATAAAACGCAGGCTGTTAACAAAATGTGGCTCCGGCACGTGCGCGCTGCCTCTTTCGCCGCGCCCTCGCTCTGTGCTTTGGCCTTCGGGCTCTCAGGTGTACAGTGCATCTGGCCAGCCTATAGGGCGCGTGGAACAAAGCCACGGTGACATTTTATCTGACGGTAGCTCCTGTGGGGCCTGAGCCGTGCTGCCGAACTGTCAGGCAGATTTCAGCACGATGAGGAGGGGGAAGAAAGCCAAACAAACAGAGCCCTGGCACACAATCTCCCATCGCCAAGCAGCGCAGACGAGCACAGAGAGACGTCCCCGGGGATCGCAGGAGGCCGAGATGAAACAGAAAGCGAGATCTAACCTTTTTGTTGTTGCTAGAACCTAGTTCTTTAGTGCTGCTAGATTAAAAGGAGGAACGGCGAAAGTGAAATGAAAAAAGAATCACTTCAGCTGTTCGAATGTGGAGACCCTTACTGGGAACAGGACTTCAATATCAATTGAAAGGGAAGAAAATAAAGCAAATATTGTCATCCTTTGTAGGACATGGGTACAAGTGTCTTTTGTATAGTGCACGCCCTTTGTGCTACATGCAACAATACATGACAGGCACACTCCCTCTATTGTAGAAGTGTTATGGTAATCATACACACTATTTCAAAAGCTTTTCATCCATTTTTCATTTCCCACTGTTCTCGGGGTGAGAGAACAGGCATGTTTCATCAACAAAGGAATATGTGAAGCCAAGCAAACCGAGCACTCTCACAAGGTAGAAGGTAATAAATTCTGCATATGTACAAACCTGGTGGTTCCAGTGTCTGTGAGACGCAAAGACATCCAACTGCTAATATCGACAAATATGTTCAGTGTTGGTGAGCTTTGTTAACAAACCACATAACCACAGATTCATATTCCCACGCGCACTGATTGCTTTTCTTATAGAGAGCGTAGGTGGCACTTAAGTTATATATCTTCTTTTCATTGTATGATTAAAAGACGTGGTCTTGAACACATTTCATAGAAGGGTTGCAGCTTGTGCACACATCTGCAATTATGGAACTAAGCTCTTAAACATCTAGTCTTTGTTTTTTCCCTCCAGCTTCAGATTTTTAGAGAACTTTAAATGGGCTTTAATGTGCTAAATGCAGATGTGGAGGGGGGGTCTAATGAATTCTGCGGCACAATGAAGTTCCCTCTCTCTGGTCTCCCTCCTCTCTCTATAGGGTTGGTATTAACCTCCTGATGCTTTCACGGGCAGATGAAGAGATACCCACCACTGATGTTAAGCTGGAACTGGAGCTGGAGCCCCAGGAGGCTCTGATCAAATCCCCAACTTAGCGCTCCACTGTGCACTGCGTAGCCCAGTTCAGCCTACCATGGCCCAGCCTGCCTTAGCTTATACTAAAGTGATCCTCTTGCACCATCCTCCTGGTGTGAAGAAGAAGAGGATCACAGCCGAGGGAGACAGATCAGATAGAAGGAAGAGGGAAGAAGAGAGGGAAGGTGTTGGGGAATTAAGATTAGTGATTGAGGGGGTGTTTTAACATGGGGGAATAGAGGGGAAGTCTGCAGTACAGTGAAGTCCTCCAATGTCAAAGTTCACTCAGGACAGGCAGGCGTTTGAAACAAGGCTTGCTGCCTCCGGTTATTAACATCAGCCCTTTGAAAACAGGGATTTAACACTTCTTTTGTAGGTGACAGACATTCCAAATCAGCCCTGGCTCCGTTAGTTAGTGGTGTCAGGCTTTTAAGAACAAGGCTATAAAAAGCCGGTGAGGGGGTTAGACCTTTTATACCTGAACTCAGTTTGTCAGTAGTGCTGCTCACTGCGATGGCTGGTACGGATCGTATACCTTTTTCCACATCAGAGAGTAAATGCATGCTATTACCATTGGCCCAAGCAAATGCTCACATTGCCATCGTTCCGGCCCTTCATCAAATTGATATTGTGGGAAAACACACGAGCAGTGCCCAGTCTTTAGTTCGTAAACACACCCACACTCTCTGCCAGTTCCCACTGGCTAGTGTGCTGGCCGTAGACCTAGTCAGTGTGCTTGGCTGATAATATGAATGGTAATGAGTGACTGGCTGCTGGGATTGAAAGCAAAAGTGCTGTCATAATTGAGTTAGATTAATTAAAGAAGCTCCACTGTATTCTTACAGATCAGTGCATCTTGTTAGAGGGCTGTGCTGTGGTTTGGGGCACCAGAGGGGGTGTGTTTGTGGCCAAAGTGTATGTGTTTGTGCGTATGTGAACCTGCAGATTGTGGGTTAGGTGGGTTGTTGTGTGAGGAACTAATTGAAATGAGAGGCGATGTGCGAGTCTCAGCCAACATGGCCGGTCCATTTGTCAGGGTGACATCACTGCACTCACACCCCATCCATCTCCGCCCGGCGCCACAGAGCCATGCTCCTCCTGGTGATTAATATCCATACCTCCCTCACCGCACTGCATACACTCCCCCCTGCACTCCAAGCACTCGCACACCGCTGCCGCTCCACACATGCACACCCACAAACAAACAAATACTCACACACACTCTGTTGGAAGCCCTCCTCTTCACTTATGCACACAGTGGCCGCACACTCACCCACACTCAGAGCCATGGCACTCCCATTTACTCTCTCATACACACATGGCTGGAGCCCAGGGCCCGACCAGTCACACACATAAACTCCCTAATTGTTCCAAACACACACTGTCCTCGCTCTTTTGGTGGGTTTTTGGATAGCGCATAGATTTTTTAAATTCTGGCCCTACTTTCTGATTCCACTTTTCATTTTTAGTCTTAAGAAAATAATATTAGTTTATATTCATTTTATTTATTTACCAAATAAAAATAAATCTAAATAATTTGGCAAATACTACAAGCCTTAGCTGATTCATTATGACTAAATTGTGGGCATGAAAACACTGTATTCTTAAAATATACTGCAGGAAATGCTTTTTAGATAGACATTTCCCCATATAGATATTTTTTATTCACTGATTCATAGTTGCAGTTTGCAATTATTTTCATAACCAGTTAATTGCTTGGTCTAAAAAAACCTTTTACAAAAAAGGCGCAGTCATCCATTTGCTGTTGGCGGGCAAAAATCTAAAACTGCCCAGTCTTCTATTGATAAATCAAAGAAAATATGGACTAAATGATTTATTGATCGTCAAAATGTTGTTATTGTTCATTATTTTTCTCCCTAACGACTAATCAACTATTTGTGTCAGCTCTACATTAATTGCATTTTGCTGTATCGCTACTGTCTTTTGAGAACTTTAAGAAAAGAGGCTGATGATATTCTGTGTTTTTGTAAATAACAAATCCCATAAAAATACCTAGACTATTAGTGGCGTCTGTCCATACTGTCTGACTGTGGCACATTCCTACTGAGGATCTAAATCTTAAATAAAAACAGCTCATGAATACGTACAGAAAAAGGCCGGATAATTTCTTGATACAGAAACACTGTAGGAAAGCAACATTATCGCTGATTTATATGTTTTTAATTTGGACAATAATGGAGCTGTGGCAGATTGGCAGATTACATACGATCTAGATGACAGAGAAGCAGGTCCAAACTTTGCTCTCAATATATAATAACCGGAATCAAAAACCATGTTTCCTAACAAATCCTTGCTTCTTGTGAATTTGGAGCCAGTTCCAAATTCGAACACAACCTCATTGGCAGCAGCCCTTCTTTTTGTAGCCAAAAATATTATACCCTTCCGAAGACAAATAAAACATCACTCACACTGCACACACCACAGTACTGAACCTCAGGAAAACAGATGTTCGTTTAAATAGCTGTTGTTGATTTACAACCAAAGTTGGCAGGGTTTTAAAAATACAAGAAGACGGGATTTACAGTATCAGGAATGAAAGCCACTGAATGGGCTGCCTGGGCTTTTTTCACAAGTTCTCATGAGGAAGGGTCAACCAAAGCTAAGCTCATTATGGCCAGCTATCAGAGCTACTCCAACCTGAGGAGCGGGGCTTTGAAGATCCTCTAAATGATGACCTTTTTCTCCTACTCTGCTCTGCTGATGTGCTTTGATAAGCCTGGCTCTGATCTCCACCGTGGCATCACAGCGCATCGCTGCACACTGCCCCGTTCTCCCGGAGCTGGGTGGTGCTAAACTTTCTCACCACGCCCTCAAATTACATCACCCAGGCTTGATGTTGTATTTCACACCATGCCTTTGAACTTGTGCAGCCACAGGCCAAAAACTGAGACAGAGAACCTCTAACACGGTGTTGTCTTGTTTGAACAAAGGACGTGAGCATGCCATGAGATTTTTTGTTTTTAAATATCAGACTTAAGTAAGGCAAATAGCTCATGAAATATCTCTCGGTGCATGTTCCTCCAAGTGGAACCAAAGCGCTGCTTAACCTCACAGTTGTGACTCTCTAACACCAGTCTCTCCCTCTCCCTCTGTGGGAGCATGCAGGCCCGCCTCCACACCAGCTGTGAGATGCAAAGCTCCCCTCGATGTAAAAGCATTTCGCTGTATTGGAGAATCCTCTGTCTCTGCTCTTCACTGAAAGGAAATATGCTGAGAGATATATACGGAGAGCAGCGAGAAGGTGATAGATACCGGGGGCAAAGAAAAAAAATGGAGGCAGAAAAACACTGAGAGCAGCG
Organism: Amniataba percoides; assembly: GCA_037176925.1. Classification (NCBI taxonomy): domain Eukaryota; kingdom Metazoa; phylum Chordata; class Actinopteri; order Centrarchiformes; family Terapontidae; genus Amniataba; species Amniataba percoides. The sequence continues at coordinate 16,256,847 of JBAJHX010000053.1, read as the reverse complement.
GAAGACAGGAAACATGACAAGGAGACAGAGCAAAGGGAGAGACGGAGGAGGGGAGGGCGGGGGAGAAGCAAAGGGGAGCATCAAAACTGAAAAGCCGACAGCCACTGTATCCGATGTGTGATTGACTGAGTGGCGCTCAGATGCCAGGGGTCATACATATGCAAACTGCTCATTTGTAGTTGCTGCCAGGGCTGCTGTTCGCCAGAGCCCTTGAATAGTGTTGCCTGACCACCAGGACACATCACACAATCAGATTAAGCCGCCCCGAAGTCACATGCAGGACGACCAACAGCTGCCTCGTGCACCGCCAGCGCTGACTTACAGTATCTGTTTTTCATCCCCCGTCTGCTGTAACAGGCCCTTGTCTGTCTGTAACAGATCTGGGTCTTAGAGGCTCAGATATGTGTCAGATGAGCTTTGGTGATTGTGCGGCGCAGATTTTCCCTCTTGACATTTTGTTGGGGGGTTTTTTTGTTTGTTTTTTTCCACTGCCTTGTTGCACACATACCACATTCTCCATTTGAGGGTCTGCGTCTGCATGCAGCAGCGCGGTACATACATGCACGGTGCTCCGTCCCCAGCGCCATGCGTCAGACCACGCAGCCACCTCACAGAGCTGCAGAGAGAGTTGCGCTGTTTATTCCTGCTTTGCGCGCTGCATCTGTCTCTGTCATAGCGCGTGACTGATCTCTTTCTCCTAGTCATTGCGTTTTCAGCTTTTGCAAGACCAGCGTGCTAAAATTTGTTTGAACTCAGCCCGTGTCGAAGGGCAGGCCCCCGAAACATCGGACTGCTTTGTTGCCCTCCAAGGTGGTCTGATACTTTCTTTAATTATTGATTCGTAATGAGGCCAACAGGAATCAGGAGCTCATACATAAATTCTTTTTCACCCTTTTCAAGTTTGATTCCGCTGTCATGTTGCATTCATTCAAATGGACCGAGGCATTCGCAGGGGTGACAATCAGAAAGTATGTTTTTTTTTCAGCTCTTTATTTTCTCTTCCACCAGAAACAAGGATGTGGTGTTGGGTAAATGGCCTCCAGTGTTCAGGCGGCCATAAAGAGGCTTTCTTGTGCTTGCCTGCTCTTCTCTCTTTCTCTCTCTCTCCCTCTCTGTTTCTCTATCCCTCTCCCACTCTCAGATCAGACTGCGCTCCAGCCATGCTTTTGGGCAGCGAGCTGTAAACAGGAGCCGTACACTGATCCAAGTGGCAATCACCTTCATTCAGGCCCACGCCCCCCTCCTGCCCCCTTCCCATCACCCCAGCCTTTTTTTTTTTTAAGTCGTATTGGCGTGCTGAAACCTTCGCCCAAAAAAAAAAAAAAAAGAGGATGAAAAATCTTGTGGGAATGACTCCCTGTGTGGAGGATGGACCGCTGGGTATGTCCCTTGCTCATCGTGAGCTCAACACACTGGCTCTTTATGTGGCTGTGCGGAGGGTGGCCCCTTCCCTCCTCTGCTTCTCATCCACACCCCAGAGGCTCCCATTCAGCACAGGCCTGGCTGGGGGGAAGTTGGAGCTCTTTTGTAGTCGGGGATTCTTAGGGGAGGCTGTCAAGGCTGCGACTGTGTGGGCCTTTATTTCCCCAGAGAAGAGAAGGGGGGAGAAAAGATAGAGGGAGAGGGCAAGAGGGAGACGAGGGGGGGGGGCATTACCAAAGGAGAGTTTGGACACAGACGGCCTTGTTAACCGGCGCCCCCAAAGAGGGAGAGGATGAGAGAGAGAAAGGAACAGGGAAAAGGCAAAGTAAAGGCAAGAATGAATTTAGCAGAAAGCCGAAAAAACTTTCCCCCAGTTACGTCACCGCTGTTATTCCCATCCTCCTCCTCCTCCTCCTCTTCTCTTTTCCTCTACTCCTCCCTATCCGTTCCTTCCATCTGTCCCTATGCAAGCTCACTCTTCAGCTCAATAACAAGCTCTTGCCCTCCCCCTCACCCTTTCTCGCCCCCTTCTCACCCTCCGCCATTACTTTACACACATTCCATTATCTGGGAGACCCGGCTAAGAGAGATGTCTGGGGTCGGGGCGATCATTATCATCACCTCTTTCCGCTACACTGTGAGTTATAGCCCACCGTATAGGAAACAGACATTTAAATCATAATCAATAGAGCAATATCAATGCTGAGAGGCATGGCTAAAGGAAATCACTGCCGCGGCTCAGGAGGAAGCGGAGACGCTTAGGTGGAGATAGTGGCGCGTGCTTATTGATAAAATATGTTACAAAATGCATTATGTGGCATCACGCTCAGCGCTGGGTTTTCTTTTTTTCTTTTTTTTCTGAAAAATAAACTCACTTTCACCGATATTCAGGTGATGCAGAGATTGAGGCTGGTGTGTGAAAATGTGTGGAAATGGAAACATGCTGGATATGTGCAGAGAGGACGGTGTCACGCTGTGTACATTAACTGACCCTCTGATCGTGTTAAGGTGACAGGGGCAGCTAAGTTCCTTGTAGGGGGATCTGCGTGCTACATACACACAATGTTTTGTCCCGCAAGGACGATGCAAGGTGGCAGGTGCTACCTGACCTGGTTGCGACCGGACCACGGTCACTGCTGCCAGTCCAGCTTGAGATCAGGAGTGAATCTCCATGCAGCCACGAGGAGGAAATACCAGTGCAGCAAGAAGTGCAGCACATCACTGTCAAGAGAGAACAGCTTTGAGACACAAAAACACGCCACGTAATCAATCAGTCAGGACAAATTACAGTTCTAACATGCAGAGAAAGAGCGCAGAATCACTGTTATTAACTCATACAGATTGTTTGAGATGAATAAGGAACTCTCGTGCAAATTTCCTGTCTGCACCAGCTGATGAGGAGACAGGTTAAATTTCATTTTTTTGAAATGTAATTTGTTGGCATGACCTTTTGCAGTGATGCTTATGTAACCAGTTTTCTCAACAGATCTAATTAAAACAGTTTGAATTTGGCATACGTGATTTAAGAAGATTGACTTAAATGAAGATCAGTTGTGTGTTTCCTTCTCTCTAGTGTGGTTCATCTTCAGGGCATTTTTCCATCTCTTGATGTGCCTGTTCCCTCTGTCTAAACACCGCTTTTTTCCCACTGAATCATTTGTGCTTGATACACAAAACAGAGAAAAAAGCAGTAGGCAAACCATATATGATGTTGGTGTTCAGCCTGAAGGTATAAGTCCTGGGCTGCGCCTCATTTATGGAGAAAAAAACATCCCACGTTTAATCTACAGTTTGTTACAGAACTCACAACAGGCAAGATTAATAATGTCACAGAGAAAATTAAATTAGTGCAACAAATTTGTATGCACTTTACTTTCAAAGTATGAGATCAACCAGAACTATTTACTATTTAATGATTGTTTTATGTTTGTTGAATTAACTTGACTTGGGACACTGTAATTGTATCTAGTGTTTGTGCCTAAGTTAATTGGTCAGATGATTTAAGACAAAATTTGCATATTAATTTGAATTCAGGCAGCTAACAAAGATGGATATAATGTGATTACAGTTTATAATTAAATGCTCATTGTAAAGCGGCACCTAGTGTGTATTAAAAATCTCAATCGAACGTCAGGTTGAGTAGCACAGTCAAGCACATAACCAGCCTGGCCAAATAGTTCAGAAGCATCGAGTTGCAGCCCAGAATCCCAAGGTCTCGTGTAGGAGTGAGCTGTGAACACCGCACATCATGGTTCATGTGCAGCCAAAGCCCACGCAGTGCTGATGAGACAGGGATCATCTGCCAGATCTAGAAATCTATAACCCAGTCCCCGGTGAGGACGGAGGTACGGAAATTTAGACAGACAAAGGAAACCTATATTATGTGTCATTATTCAAATAGTGTCTGTGCCTTTTTCTAGCAAAGAAGACAAAAAGTCCAGAGGTGTAGCGCAGACGATGGACATAAAGAGGCAGCCATACAACAGAAAAAGAGCAAACATTTCCACAGCACAATCATAAACACAAGGCCTGCTATAAATGTAAAAATAGGAATAGCCATGCATAAAAACAATTACTTTGCTATCTTAATTGTTTTCCAAAGAAAATACTTTCTGTCACCTTTCCAATTAAAACATGACCAGCAGCTATATTAGATGTATTTTTAAATGGTGCCTGCAGCATGTCTTGTTGTCTAAGATATTGGATTCCACCTCTACATTTTAATGACCAGTTTCATTTATAGATGCGGAGCAATCAACGCAGGCTAAACAAAAAGTCACAAAAGACCAGAGCGCAGAGCAGTGCTTTATTCTGCCGGCTGGGGATCCGACTCAAATGATTTACATTTTGTCATTTAGTAACTCCTCATATTACAACGCCAAATGGATAATGTTTACTATATCTTTTCAATTAGGCTAACGGTTGCAGAGAATCCCTTTCACATGCCAGTCTCCTGACATTTCCTAACCCCATCTGACATACACTTGGTGAAGTGTGAACCATTTCGCAAATGAGGGTTATTCTGGGAGAGTCACGTCTCCTCGCTCGCCGCAGCGCCCGGGAGAGGGTTGTAAAAGCTGTTGTCCTTTAGTTATGACGGAGCGCGAGGAGGAGCCGCCAGAGAGAAAGCAAAAGGAAAGGCTCTTCAATTGTCCTCCTCTCTCCTCTCTCTCTCCCTCTGTCTGCGCCCGCCTCTGTTCCTCTGCCTGTCTCTTTCACTCCCTCGCTCTCTCTCTCTCTCTCTCTCTCTCTCTGCATGTGCCCTGCTGCTCTGTCATCCTCAGGGATGCGTCTGAAGGAGACCATCTGTTGATCCATTTGTCTCCTGCTTTGCTTCCTGTGCCACCGCCTCTCTCCTATCGATGATCAGGCCTGGCCTTTCCCCTGCCCACCCTCTTTGTTGCTGCCAACGGGCGCTCTGGGCGAGGCGGGTGTGCTGTTGGGGGTGGGGCAGGAGGTTGTGCCCTCTACAGTCTCTGATGCACACAAAGAGAGAAAACAGGGTTTGGCAGACAAGCATATTTTTTGTATATGCATACCATAAACAGCTAATGAGCCCTTGAGGAGCTGCTTTCTGATCTCTGTTTATCTAAAGTGTGCGTCGCTATGCTGACCTGAGTCAAAAAACAGATTTTATTTGTTTTTTATTTGTTGTTGTTTTTTTGTTTGTATTGTTTTGTTTTTGTTTTTGTTTTTTTTTGCATTGCTGATATCAAAACTACGCCCCCCCCTTAGGACTTAAACACAGAGAGCTCATCATTATATGGAGGCATAGACCATGAAATAGATGTTAGAAGTGTACTGAGATGCTGAAGGACCATTACTGGAGGCCTCCGAGCATTCGCCAACACATTTATTGCCTGTGAAATGTTTGGCAGTGTCACCACTAAAGAGAAGGGGGTCTTGGTTTCCACACATGTCTCCTGGCTGTCACCTCACATGCATGTGCAGGGGCTTGATGGACGCTGAGTCCACCGTGGGGACTTCTGGGATTGCTTGCCTTTGATCTTCTCCCACGACTCTCGATTACCCATCATTCAGCAGGGCTTAGGCCCTGGAGAGCAGCTGGGAGAGGGTTGGTCTGTTAACATGAGCTCTGATGTACCCGAGAGAGACTCTCTGTCCGACTCAGACATCATATAGCAGATTACACAGACACGGAAGGAAACATGCGCCGATAGCTCCAGTTGTGAATGTTTGGAGTGCGCATGAGAACTGAAATATGTCAGAGGAAGGTGGAAAGGTAAAAATTGAGGGTGATAATGCGGTGGCTGTCCATAAGGAGGGTTTTAAGTTCAAAATTATTGTAAATCTTATTGTCACGTCTTTTTCTCCCTCCAACAGCGGAGTTTTCACAGAATGGTAAGGTTTTCATCAGGGCTGCTCAATATATCTGATGATGGGTGTTCACCCGGGGAGACGTGGCATTGATTTCCCATAAGGTGCAGATGACATGTGGTCACACGCACTCCTATTTTACCAACAGCCGTGTCATCCAATAAGTCATGATTTCACCGCTGCTGTCACCTGGCGGGATGGTTCCTCTGACAGAATCAGGGTGGGGTTAGTCATTGCAGATAACCTTTTCCTGTATATTGCAGCCGCACAGTTGCTGCTGCTTTTTTTTTTGGCATAGTAATGTGATTTATTCAATTAGCCGTCTCCGGGTGAGTTTTTCATCTCTGATTCCCTGTGTGCGTTGCAGGCTTCCTCAGCACCGGTGACCAGGCTGCTAAAGGGAACTACGGGCTCCTGGACCAGATCCAGGCTCTAAGGTGGATCAGCGAGAACATCGGCTTCTTCGGAGGAGACTCCAACCGCATCACTGTGTTTGGTTCGGGGATTGGAGCCTCCTGCGTCAGCCTGCTCACCCTCTCCCACCACTCTGAAGGTACGGTGCTGCAGGGAGGGGGCGAGGGGACGGGGGTTACAGCTGTGAAGCTCACGCCTGCTGGTGTGTAGGCTGCTTGATATTAGAAAGTGCCGATGCAGCCAGCGAGTTATTGAGTAATGTATTCTACTGTACTATACAGCATAACAAATGTTTTAAGAAGCAGGTGTTTGCATTTAAATGACTCTGACGCTCATTCCCTTCCGGGAATTGAAACTCCACGGCAGATTTGAGACCACATGTGGGTCTTGATGCACTCTGCAGGTTTGCCAGTATCCTTCTCCATGTCAGAATTAAACATGTTGGTATAATGTAGGCAAGATAATGAGAGACATGGTGTACCAGGGGGAGCTTTTTAGTGGCAGCCACAGTCATGCTAAATGACACACACACGCACACACACACACACACATACCCTCTTCTCTTTGTGAGCAATGTTGTTTATCTGCTGGCTACCTTAATGCTACTTCATGATGATTTACTGCCATGTCTTTAATACTAAATGCAGCATGTGCGCTTAACCTGGACATGCGATAAACATCCCTCATACTCTCATTAATGCATTATTGAATTAAGATGGAGCCTCAGTTGTAGGTTCATGTAGAAAGTGCCTGGGCTTATTCCACTAAACTGTTTCTTTGAAGGTCTGTCCACATTTTTTACCCCGCAGAGCCATAAGGACAGCGCAACACCCCAAAACTTGTCACAGTCAGCCACGTAATTGTCTGTTCGTTTAAGAGCCGGCTGTTTGCTTTGGGTTTAATTCATAGTGACGTCGTGTACATGACAGGCTTGCAGGTTATATTGAGGTGTTGTTGTATCGCTGTGTTTATGTTTTTCTATGCTGTTCATGCTGAGGTAATATTCCAAATGAGAAATCTTTACTTTCAGCCACGCTCGCTAGTGAACATGTTAACAAGCCACAAACATGCTGCTTTGGACACACATGGTTGTAAATGTATCACAAGGCTTTTACTGTACATTACAAGGCTGTGAATTACATTAAAGAAATCACTCATGCATTAGATAGAGGATTGGTCTGCTTCACTGTGGTCAGCTGCAGGAAGCTATTAAATGGCATGCACCCAAAAGCCACACATGCACCCTCTCTGGCATACACATGCATGCACGCTCACAAATACACACGCACACAAGCACAATTCTTTTTCTTGTCACCAGGCAGAGTAAAATCTCTGTTCTTGGATTTTTGATTAGTAGACCGAATGTGCATTTGAAAGAGGTCATTTGAGCTCCTCTTCTTTGGTCCCCATTACAGTGCCAGGGATTTGTGATGTGTTTTGCGTTCTCCAATTTGCATTAAAGTGTTACTAATTGCCTTGATTTCCTCCGATGAATGATGACTGCTTTTGGATTGAATTTTTACCATAAATGCCTTTTTTATTCATACTCCATAATGCCACGCTCCATGTAGCATGTTATTATACTGCCAGTGAAACCATCTCCTCTGCCTCCTAGTAAATTGGATATTACCGGGTCTGTTTTTTCCCCTGAATGGAAATGTATGCCCCACTGATGGGATAAAAAAAAAAGAGCCAGTAAAACTTGAGGGATCCTAGGAAATTGAAACAGGAAGCCTTCTATCACGCCAGGACTCTTGCTGCGAATGTTACCAATGGCAATCAGATTTCACACAGTCTCTCTCGGAGCACAGATTGTTGTAATTATATAAAGTTTAGGACTGGAGTGGGCTGCAGGATGTGACAGGAAATCCAAGTGAAGAAATGTCTTTTTGCACCTGCTTTCACAACCTCAGCTGTACTCGACTCCCTCCTCCCCTCATCCTCCTCCCCCCCGTATAGTCTTAACGGTTGAAGTGAAAACTGGTAGGATGGTCTTGTTGCCAAGACAACGCAATAAACAAGAAAGGAATCAAAGCGTCTGAATCCACATAGCGGGGAAAATTGAAGTAAAAATCTATAATCAAATGGATTATACACTGTGGCAGGAGCACACCTGGTTTCAGGTGGCCTCTGGTAATGGATTTGTGTAATAATTTCCTCTCCGTGTTAGCAGACTGTTGCGTCTCAGGAAGAGCGCCTTATATTGACTTTGCTACTAGCACCATGAATGGAAATTAAGTCAGGAACCAAGATTGTAAACAATTCATCATGGCTCCGCCCTCGTCTCCTGATTTGACTTTTTCTGTCGACTCTCATCACTGGAAACAGAGGCAGTGCCGGCGTGTCACATTCAATGTGGCGCATTTGAATTCACTAGTGGCAAGAGGTTGGATATGATAGCGTAGCATAGGATTCACATGTCGCACTCGCACACAAACATTTTCCTTCACCTGCTGCTCAGATGCAGGATAACGAGGCCCAGGTAAAAAAAGAAAGAGTAAATCAGCAATGACACACTGTTCTGCAGCTCCCCGGTGTGTCGGTGTATTTAATGACAGTATTCCCACTCTTCCTGTACACAGTCTGTCATCAGTGCCTACAGTGCATAGACTTCCCATCTCACAGAGACTCCTTTGGTGGCAGAGTGACAACTTACTTCAGATGCTCCATGCTCCTCCTGAAGCCTATTTAATAAACTGGATCCTCCTATATCATCCTAGCCCTCCGGCCTTTCTCTTTGATTGCCTGCTCCCCTGGCCTGGCCTTGGTGGCGTCTCCATGTGGGCGTGCCGAGGGCTCCAGTCACAGTGTACATCCATCACCCGGCCACCCCCCCCCTCCTCCTGACCTGTGAGGAGGCTGGCCTGGACGTCCTCTTGTGAGGGTTGGGTTTTTTAGACCCCGGTCCCTGCCCTGCCTCCTCCATCTAATCTCCTCCTCACTGCACCCATCTGTCTCCCTGCCTTCACAGACAGTAAAAGCATGGAAGGGACACACGCTTACTTTCCATGTGCCAGTGTGTTTCTCTCTCCCTTTCTCCCTCTCTGGGTTTCTGCTCTCTAGTTTGCAGCATGTGTGGTGCGTTGCTATTAATAAGATGGCTGCCTTGTCTGCGATGTGGCAAGCAATCTAGCCGCACATCTGAGACTTTGGAAGCAGAATGGTCATTAAAAGCGCAGTCTCTCTCGGCAGGAGAGTGTTTTTGACCAGCTTATTAAATGTAGCTCAACAGTTGTGTTCCCACAGAGGGAAATCTCTGTCCCCATCTCCTTTTTCTCCAGCTTCAAACAGAAAACGGCTGAAGAAGTTCAGACGCAAGGACATTAGCCAGTCCCATGTATTATCTATCTGGCATCGCACAGGCACTAATTGAACATGCAGATTTGGCTTTTTCCCTATCTCCTAATAATCATTATGATATAAAAAGTGAGATGGCTTCTCTGCACATGAGCAGAATACTAAGTAGCCAGTGACTCAGATGTGTGTATATGGACATATATCTCTTCATGCATGCGAGTAAAGGAGTGATGTATCTGTTTCTTTCTTTACACCCTGTAGAAAACATATTGTACACACACATGCATGTATAGTATCCCAGATGTCCAAGTATGTGCAGGCATGTCTACTCATGGAGCACACATGAGGGAAGGGCTAGTTGCAGAGCCGCTGAAGGTCGTTTGGTTTCTTTTTTTTCCTTCTCTTCCTGTAAGCAATCAGGATAAAAGCTCCGCTTCTGAGGAAGTGCTCCCCTTTTAATGGAACGTCTTGGACATTAAAGACAGCTAGTGTGGAGGATCCTTCATGCCAATGTCAGCTTTCATTTTTATTAAGACTTCTGGGTTATTGAGGACCATAAATGTGCATGTTAAATGCTTGAGTTTTATTACAGCAGTGCAATGAGCTCCAAGGCTTTTTAATGCAAGACACCACTGAGCAAACACCAAAACCCCTTGAACCATGAGCATTAAGAGGGCAGTATGACAGGTACTCGGTTTTCAGCAAAGGGTAACAAATTTTTGAATCCATTTAGTGTGAAGGATAGCATCAAAGGTGATTAAGTGAAGGAATGCATCGTGGGATGTGCAGAAATCGAGGATCAGAGAGATTGAAAAAATCAAATGGCGTGGCAGGACATTTCTTTCAAATCAAATCAGAAGTATTAACTTTATTAATGGCTGGTCTTTATAGTGAACTACTTACTGTGGATTTTCTGACCAGAATTTATGATTCATGCAGTCTTGGAAGTCATGGGACTTGATGTATTACTGTACAATTTCTTTTCACTGATTGGGTGAGAAATCTGAGCTTCTGTTAGAGTCACTTGATTGTGATGTAATGATTACGATGAGGCACAAACAGCCATGTCCTCTGTGGTCAGGAATGTGCAGCCAGTGAATCATCTGAAGGTAAAATGGCTGGCAAAGCAAAGCTTGAATAACAGAAACTAAAATGACACACACATGGAAGTGATTGTGGCAGTGCCCTCATAGTGCAGTCTTGTTGTTATTCATGTAGAGGATTGATAGATGATAAAACAGTTGATGAAAGTTGAATCTAGTGGATACACATGGTCTTTATTTAAAAAAAGCTGAATATTTAGCTTGATTTGATTAAATTTGTGACATCCATCATATATCTGCATTCCATTTTCAGCGGTCTGAGTTTCTTTTCCTTTTATTTTTATTTTTTTACATCTGTAGCAGCCTGTGTTACAATCTCAAGTTACACCCAGCAACACTCATCACTTTTTGTTATTTCTGTAAAAACACTTTTTTCACTATCACTGTGGGAGACAAAAGACTGCTTCCTCTGCAGTGTAAAAAGCAACAGATATTGAAAAAAAAATGATACTGATACTAAAGTAGATGACATGTAGAGGGAGTAAACAGTAATAATAAAATAACAGTAATAGTCATTTGTAATATATTGAATAATGGGTTTGAGCACAATGATTCATAATATGAACGTTAACGGAACCCCAAATTAAATTATTTTGATTAGTTTGCAATTTTTTTTTTTTTTACATATTAATCATATCAGTGTATTCATCCAAAATGCTCTTCACTTTGACATACAGAGAGACAAGCAATAAGTCTGATGCCGCTGACTCAGGAAGTGAAAACTAAAGTCATCATTTTCAGGAATCAGTCCTCATACCTTGATTGCTGAGGAAATAAAGCGTATTTCATTTGAATTTTTTTTGTTATTTGAACCTGTTTTTTGGGGGTTTTTTTAGGAAGTCTAAGGTGTTCTAGGTTCACCTTATGAATTTGATTACATGGTCTTATGCTTTGTTGTTTTAGTGTGAGCACCATGTATATGTATGTTTTAAGCAGTATGAGGTATGAGTTATTATAAGATGTCTAGAGATTACACAAGAAGTCAGTTAATCAATTAGTCAGAAGACAGAAAATTAAGATCCTATTTTGGTAATCATTACATACTTAAAATATTTTTAACAAAAAAGGAAAAAAATGAACTGATTCCAGTTTGGGAATATAGTTTCAGTATGTCAATTGGGCCTTTGGGTATGCGTTTTCTACATATTTTCTGTTAAAGCCATATCTTCTCTTGTAGCCATTAAGTCACCTGCAGTCGGCATCTACTTGCTTGTAGTCTTTAGGCTAAAGCCAGCATTCAGTACACTGACGTGACATAAATGAGACTGAACATGATGGAGGTGTGAATTATCTGTCATCATTATTAATAATTATATTTAAAGTTCTCAACATGTTGGGGTTTAACAGCATTGTGAGTGGCTCCACTTCTGTGAAAGATTAGAGAACGAGTGCTTTCCTGTTCCTGTTTCCTGTGATTTTACTGCACAAATCAGCACAAATGGTTACAGTTCTGTTTCTGGCATGTATTTAACTGGTGGACCTGTAGCGGACAGAAATAAGACTGACAACAATGTTTATTGCACCTGCAATCAATCTTCCTCTGTCAATCTTGCTGATAGTGTGCTGCCGTTGAGGAATTCAAAGCTTGCGTTGCCATGAGCACCTAACCTCTGTGCTCTGACAATCATGTACCATGTACATGCAGGCTTGTAGTTATCCTTAGAGGAAACAACACAAACGCTCTCACAGTGCGGCTCGTGGGAATTGTACAGCTGTGTTGAGCCCTCACAAGTTGTGTGCTTGTGCATCTTGAGATATCGACGTGTAATCTAAGGCTAATATGAATTCTGCTCTGAATAACCCTATCTTACAGAGTGGAGAAGGAGGCCAACAGGCCTGTGTTACACTACATCACTCCTTTAACTGTAATGTTACATCTGGCTGTGACCTTTGAAAATAACACGTGTGGGTTTCCTCTCTGAAATGAGACCCATGGGAGGTTCTCCTCGTGGAATGGCCCTCAGCCTTGCACACCCCCACTCTATAATGTCCCCATGCCGAATCTCCCGCCCTGCAAATCTGGAGGTGCGATCCATCCGCAGTTAGTGTCGACTTCATTTCTGTGGGCTCGAGCATCCTGCAGCAGCCATCCATCCAGCCTGTGGAGTTTAAGCATCAAATGAAGGCGAGAGCTCGAATGTGAATTGGAGTCACTGGGAAAGATGGCTGCATAACCACATCCCTGGGATCTTATTCATACACGGTGCAGCTGCTATTGTTGTGCAAATGCCTCCTGCTTCAGAAAAACCAGGGACAATTGTCGAAGTTGAATAGACCCCATTTCTGAGGTGTCAAAGGCATTCAGCAACTCGACACTGTAAAGTTACCTGGGTGTTTGGGGCAACAGAATGCCTCCATCTCAAGGTTTGATTTGGCTGTTTGCTGAAGGGTGTCTGTGCATTTCAGGGTGTGAAAAAGGCCTATGCGAGATGAGAGAATGGGGACGCGCCTTGTCAGGTGCCGTATTCTTCCACCTCGATTGACAAGAGCGATAATTAAACCAGGGGGATGCCATCTCTGCGGAGAAAGAATGCTTGTATTTATTTACGCTGACTACTCGGCTTTGTTGTCTGCCATACAGTGTGGCCGTCATTGTGCGGAGAAGGCAAACTGCTTTTAACAAGTGGCCTATGTAGCATTTTTCAGTCACTCTTTGAATGGCAATGACTTTGACTTTGTATAGCAGAGCAAAATTACTTTATTTTTACAAAACAAAAATGGACGATTATTCACCAACTAAAAGGTATTACTCTCTTTTGAACTCGAAAGAAATTGGATATGGCCTAATTCAGGCAGCAAATAGGTTTTTTTTCTCTTCACTACTCACCGCTGCAAAGAGGAAATGAAGCCAAAGTTGTATTGAGCAGGAGACTGAAAGAGGGCCCTGCAGCGTAATGTGACTTGAGGGGGTGTTATTAGGGTAAAGATGACTCCACTGAGGTCAGATAGCCAGTTTGAGGTAACACTCTAGAAAATAATATCCAGTCGGGCTGTCCATCACAGTGAGGCAGCTTTACCTATCCCTAGCCAGAGAGCAGAGAGCAGAGGAATGAAGAATTGACAAATGGTCCGAAAACGGTGAAGGCAGTTCATTCAGGTAGTCCAGCCATCAGTCTGTCTCTGCTTGCAGCAGGTAGTTGAGCCTATAAAGCATCGAGTTATAGGTGTTAAAGAGCCGAGCAGCAGGTCAGAGAAAGAAGCAGGGGATAATTGAGTACTTTAGTAAATCCATGCCTCCATCAACCAGGGTAATAGCTCAGAGCGTTGCATATACCTGTAGCCCCCGATCCACAACTGAACGAATGGGCTTCGGCAGCTTGAGCGACATGTGGCACACATGGGCTGTCTCAGCAATATTCTCTGAGACAATGCAGTGAGACCCATCTGGTGATGTATCGCTGAGATTGCTTTTGGAATCTAATCGCAGCTGATGAACGAGGCGACTACAGAATATGTCATCTGTTGATGACCTGCAATCCCCAGCGAAGACGCTGGCAAGTCATTAGTTCAGGTAGATGCCATCTATGAATCATTCTTGATAAATCATTGTCAGGAGCGCATTCATACACCTCCTAATGGACAGTGACAGTGGTGGTGGTGGTGGAGGGGGAGCAGTGGCTGCAGCTTCTGGCTGTGCCCCGTCGTTTCTTTGATCCTGTTAGGCTTTAGATCAATTAAACCAATAGCTGCATCATATTGCTCCCAGACTGTCTCGTCTGTTTCCTCTCTTGATTGGTCTAATGACTTGATGGATGCTCTCTGTCTGTCTGTCTATCCTTTTCCCTGCTACACTTACCTCGACTCCGCTGCCTTAATCTCTGTAGCATTTTTTTCAGCTTCTTTTTCCCCTGTACCTCATAGCAGTTTCTTTCTTTTTCCAGTACCCACCCTCCCCCATGTCTCTCTTTCGTCTTCTCACCATGTCTCCCTCTCTCTGCCTCAGTCTTTCTCTCTCTGGCACCAGTGTAAAGCATCCATTATAAAGTGATGCATGGGTGTCTGTGTGAGTGGGAGAGAGGGACTTGGCACTCCTCCTGCCCCACCTGCAGAGGAAGCACTGACAGCTGAGGCACTGGGGGCTCATCTCTCCCCCTCCTCCTCCGCCCATCTCCACATCGCTGCTGACCTCCCTCCTCCTCTCACACCTTCTCCATCTCTCTCTTTCTCCCGCAACCTCCCTTTATTCCCCGTTGTTCCACACATATTGGCCCAATTTCACCACCACCACCACCCGATAGGTTCCCTTACGCTATTTTCACATTTCATTATGTCCATCCATCTTTTCTTTTGCACTGTCTGTACTCTCTTTTTGTTCTCTTCACTGCACATTTTTATTTGCTGGTACTTCTTTTTTTTCTTTTTTTTTTTTTACCCAAGATTGTGTAAGTGTTTATTCATTAGGCATTCCACAGCAGGCAACATGGCTGGCTAGATGTGTTGTTAAATAGACTGTTGTTTCCACATTTGTCTGCCAGATGAACAACTACGGTGTAATTAGCTGAACTTTGCCCCTCGGTGATGACCACGAATACTCTGTGTTTGCTTGTTGTTGCTGACAGCTCACCTCTGCTGCTGGCCAGGTCAGTCCTTCATCGTCCATACATCTGTTTATCTCTGCTGAGAGAAAAAAGCACTCAGTGCCTCTGCATGAATACCAGAAGGATACCGCTGAGCACCATGAAGCCGCACCATGCTTGAGAGCACCATCGCAGTCCTCATCAGTTTTCACCGGTTTCCATAACATGTGATTTATATACATCCTCTGCAGCGGAAAGAGAACATTACCAGGTGTTTCAAACTGTTTCAGTGGATGTTTTTGAAAGTTCTAAATTATTTTGACACAGGAAATGTACGACTTTGTGCTCACTTAATTCTGGTATAACCGCTTCATCTGCACAGAGAGGAAAAATACTTGTTTACTGCGTGATTATAGGCACCCAGGAATATATCATTCTGTTTACACAGAGCCTGCCTGCTACAGTCTGTGCTTACAGACAGAATGATTTGGAAAGAAAATTGTTTTTTCAATGTGTGATAAGAAGTGTCGCATAGGAAAAACATCAGTCCAATTACTTTGCTGTAGGACTAAGTTGGTGTGATTCGCTTGGTGAGAGCCTATAACAATGCGATGCGGAGAATGAAATTCATGTATACCATCTGGATCCCTAGCACTGACATAATGTGCTGTAAATGTACACTTAGCTGTCCACTCTCTCTCTTTCTGTGTGTGTGTGTGTGTGTGTTTGTGAACATGTGCAAGTGTAGCCTGCCTACCAAGACGTTCAATTCTGGGCAGTGCAAATGCATTAGCCTTAGCTGTGAAATTTGCATAGTCTGAGCACAATGAAATCCCCAATGAGAGGAACTTCAGCAAACATGCTGACAAGCAGAAACCTCCACTATAAAGGGCCAACATTGTGCAACCTGACAAAAAGACTAAATCTTTAGCTCTCAGGCCCGCAAGGCTGTAATAGATTTTTAGCTTAGAGAGGTAACATAAGCTATAGATCCTTTTCAGAGGTAAAAGAGAGTGACTCACCAAATCGAATGCAACTGTCAGAGAACAATATTACCACTGTGCTATTTTACAACATGGAGACAATTCCCCTCCTATGGATAGAAAACCAACATCAACTTACAGTGTTCATATTTTGTATGTAATATCTGGACTGAAGGGCTTCCTGTTGCTGAAGACTGAGGAGTGAAAAGACAGAAATACAGTTTGACACTTTGAAAATAGCGTCCGCGTGTTACAAATGAAGTATGAAGCTTCTTCGTGCTCCTAACAAACTCGCTTGTACAACACATCAGCCAACCAAATGTGAGTCATTCACACCTTTTCCAAACGAGCTAAATCGAAGGCGGTGTGAGAAGCTGTCTGACACAGAGTCTCTGCATTGTAAACAGGAAAAATAATGAACCTAGGGTTACTGTTGCAGATTTGTGAACTGTTTTTCCTGGCGAGGCAGAGCTCTCGCCATCATCTGCCCGCAAAAAAATGTTACAAGAAAATGTTACAGTATTAACAATATTACCATATTAGCCCACAGTGGCCAACCTTGGAGCTACAATTCAACACTTGGTTCAACAGCTGAAAAGAAAATGTCTTCCAAGGGCACTTTAAAGCCCTTGTGTGTAAGGATACAAACATTTCTGATTTTGGCAACTGCAAAATCTGTTGTGGGAGCACGAAGTTGAACTGTTGAGAATACTGAGGTCATGTCCTTGTATTTTTTTTCTTGTATTGGGGTTTTCATGTCCTGGTGGGAGTACATTTTACAGTCCAAAATGTATTTATGCTATTTTGCAAGTTCTTTCCAATGTCTAAAAGCATATGCCATCAAAATACATTAAGACTTTATAAAAACAAAAGAAATCTACGGATGGCCCACTACATGTTTAAATGTTTCAAACTTTTGGTCAGATTTCATTATTTCATTTCATTCATCATTCATGTTCGATTTGTCCCATAGGATTTTAGAAGAGAAAGGGAATAATAGCCATCGTGCAGCAATCAAGCAACAAGGAAAACAGTTTCGCCCACAAAATTGATTTTGCCCCCTGAAGGCTTTTATTGTGAAGCAGCTGCAGGAAGTACTGAGGCAGTGATTGCTGACAAAGCACAGCATCGAAGTGGATCAGAAACCAGCGCGGCTCCTGTCTCTTAGATGAAAAGAAAGAACAGGAATGTAGGAGTGAAACAAAACTCCCAATGCGACTCCGACGTTATCCGTGAGCTAACAAATGCAGATTAAAGCAAACACTAAAAGCAAAGTTTTCACTCAAAGCTGCTCATGATGAGGGGTTTAGTATTCAAAACTGTGGCAGACGTAGCTGTATGAAGGATGAGCAGGGAAGAAATTTCACAGTACTCGAAACTCTGCCCATTTTCACACCTAAGCACACCTGGCTAATTGCTGCAGAATGTAAGTGTAGACTTTCCAAAGAGCTGTGGTGCAGTCCTGGTAGCAGCTTTGATGGCTAAAGTGACAGCTCAACAAAGACAAAAAGAACATTTGCAACGTAAATCTCATCCCATGTTTCATTTGAAGGTGACCCCGAGCGCTCGCCAGACAACCAAGCCTGTGACTCGACATTAAACAAAAAACAAAAAAATATGGCTTTCTGGCGGCCAAACATAAAACTGCATCTTTTTTTTTTTCTTTAATAAAAATGAGAAATAGGCGTCGCTCCTGAGACATTTCTCCTTGTTTAAGTGAAAGCTGTTTGGAGAGCACGCATCCTCCGCAGTATTTCAGATGTTGACAAACCCATATGGCACGCCACTAATCTTGATCGATGCTCACCACTGTGAACACTGCTCACACTGTAGAGGATAATGAAATGTAGCGATGCAACATTTCACAAAAATCATCGCAGCGATCTGTTTATTATCCATTATGAAAGGCATCATGGCTTCTGCCGTTTTCCACTCTGAAAAACAATGCAAAGGAGTGTTTGCTTTCCAAACACGGAGCAACACAGAGTGCTCATAAAAATGTCTGCGCTCGCCCAGTGTGCTATTCTTAGGGTTCCCCTTAGAGCCACTATCTAATTGGAGCCTTGGTTGTCCTATCGGTGAAGCTATCCTCCACACAGACTTTTTTTTTTCTTATGAGGCCTGTGAGTGACTGAGATTCCCTGTCTTTCTGTCTGTGGCTGTTCTGAGGCATGTCCCGGGACTCCTGCTCAATGGTGAGGGCTTCATTAGCCGAGGATGGGAGGTGGCAGCAGAGAGAGAACAGCTGTTTAGCTAACCACATGCATTGTTAGCCAGCCTTCTCCGTATGCCTAACTGCCTAAATCCGTCCCCTAGCTGCTAATAGAATGCTCATTAGGCGAGGGGAGGGAGACGCGAGGGGAAACAGCGCCACTGTGCTACAGCCCGACCAGCCCTCACTACTCCTCCTCTCCCTCTGGTCTCTATTAAAGCGCTGTATGGAACAAACCTCCCCTCTGTGGATCAACTGCTTATACGGCCCGTTTTGACCTCAGACCCTGACCTCCTGGGAATCTTACTGCTAGGGTCTATGGGTATCTGAGCTCTCCTCTGGGACGGCCACCAGCCTCTGTGATACCAAAACATGTTCCTCACTTGCAGATACAACATTTGAAAGTCTCAGAGGACAGACTGATGATACCTTCTGCTTCAAGCCCTAAAGAGAGAAGGGGTTAGTTTGATATGTAGAGTTTTTTTTTATTTCTTTGTAAATTTCCCCCTGAGTGGTACGGTATTACATCATTCCAGCATTGTAGATTGTGCTAATTTGTCAGGAACCCAAACGCACAAGTCCATTTCTCTGTGTCAAAACTGATGAAGCTGGCGAGAAGGAGGCGAAGCTGCGACATCAGAGATGGCACTGTGAATATCTGATGGCGTTCATGGGAACAGCCACAGATCAGAGCCAAAAAAAAAAAAAAAACGTTGCAGCCCCCGTCACAGCCAAAACTCATCCCTGGCAGGAAAAGTGTGGCCCGTGTTTGATTAGAATTCAAACAGGAAAACATGTTACCATGGAAGTGCTTCATTGAAGGAGCACGGGCCAGTTGCTGACATTCCCCATGCAGAAATGCAGGCAAACAAAGCGCACAGCGGCGTGGGGAGGGGAATGTGTGGTAGAGCTGATATGCTCCAAGCTATTTACAGTGAATGACTGTGGTGTGAAAGGTACTCGGAACAGTGTACACCTGTGAATAATAACACCGCACTGGCCACATATAAGATGACCACGACAATAATGCAATAATGACAAAACCTTTCCTTAAGGTCCTCCAAACTAGACTCTGAATTAGGCAGGGAGAGTTATATATCTTAAATCTTTTCGATAAAGGTTGGAGAACTTGATAATTTATGCCATGAGACAGACTGTCAGAGATCCCATACTGTTATTTCAGCATTGTGGGCACTGTTGCAAATCACCAAGCAGGAACGTTTTCTGTCAGATTGGATTTTTACATATTTCTTTGCATCAATGTGATGGAGTGTCGTGATTTGTCAGGTCTTTAATTTGCTAGATTCGCTGAAAACAGACATTAATGTCGTTTCTTGTTTATTCCTATTTTTAGATTCTCAGATTTTGTCAGCGTACTGCGTCACGATAAATATCAACATGACAGTATAGAAATCACATAAACCGTGATGGTGGAGTTTATTCATATTGCCTGCTCCTCTATTTAAATGTATTCTCATATTTTGATTTAAAAAATAAAGGGATATTGGGATGGAGAGAGATAGAGAGCACAGGACAAGAGAGATTAAAGATCTTGAATGTGTGATGAGTTTATCTAGGTTATCTAAGTGAATAAAAAGCAAATCAAGATTATTCCACTTGACAATTCCAAGAAAAAATGACCATGTTACTCAGACTTGTATCAGTTAAAACGATGCCTGCAAAGGACATCGTAAGTGGCTTTTTTTATGTGGTTGAGATGTAAAATAAAGAAGATTTATAAATATATACTATATAATGAGTTGTGTAATCAGATTTCTCGGTGCATTCATTAAAACTGAGTGTATGTACGATGTGCCAGCATCTCTGTTGCAGATCTTTCAAATATGAAAATAAACAACCAACAATAAACCTTTTTTCACAGCAGGCATCTTGACAACTTGACGTGTTAAGACTCTGAAACCAAATCAGTTAAATGGAATTCAGTCATCACTGATTATATATACACGCTTTTTTTTCTATCTCATCTTGCATGAAAAATGTACCTATATAAATTAATAATTAAAAGATAATTAATGAATTTTCAGCACAAGTACATACCTATATAGACATACATATATACCTTTAATCAAATGATAGAATGATTAGAAAAGAAAAATTAAATCATAATTACAATCAGATCATGCTAATAAAGTAAAAGTAATATAAATCAATGTCATTTTTCTCCTTTAAAAGTTGCTGGTGTTTTGAAGGCCTAAAGATAAATATTTCTCACACTCCAAGGAGCTTGTGATCATGATGGTTTGCTACATTTCAAATTTCAAACTTGAGAGCCACAGAAAGAACTCCAGTGTATATTTCTAATCTGTGTGCTACAGACTTCACCCGAGTGTCATTTCTTTATGTGGTGATGGAAGCCGACAATGACACATTCTATAGTAATAGCAATAGGCTTACCGATGCCACTCTGAATGTGTGCTGGAAAAGAATGTCTGTGGGTGAGATATGTGTCAAGTGTTGTGACGTTAGTTGCTGTTGAATATGTGTTAGCTTGACATTGAGAAAGTGGAGCGTGCCAGCATGCGGCCTAACTGATAGACGAGCACACTCTGTCTCACACACGTACACACACACAAACACACACACATGCCTGTACGTGCAGATAGCTCACCTCCTCAGACTCGCATCGATACTGCGCAAACATGTAGGTTCGTGCACAAACACTGCTGTGTGCATTCTGACACACACACACCCACACCCACCCACACACACACACCTGGCTGTGGCAGGTCCAGGCCCAAGGGGATTGACAATTGTTAAAGGTTGGTCTGCGTAAATAGCCCACTCCCCCCCCCCCCAGCACCCTCTGCTCAGCTCACCTCACCTCAGCTCGGCTCTGCGCACATGCAAACATATACACCCACATGCATACACACACACACACACACACACACACACACACACACAAAGTCCACGTGTACATGTAAGTCCACATACACTCCCACTCCAGGGGATTTCATGTGGGTACAGCTGTGAGCCTACTGGCGCTGGCAGCAAGAGACACAACAGAGAGAGAGAGAATAATACAGGGGAAGATATGGAAACGGAGCGATTGCAGTGAAAGGTACGCTACCATGGAAAAGAGGACAAAAACCTTAGAAAGGAACCTGTGCACTCACTCGCGCCGTGATATTTTTTCTTTTCTTTTTTCTTTACTCTCCTCCGCTGCCTACAGCCTGGTTTGAATGTAAAAGACTGATAATCTGAAGTGTGACCGCCGAGGCAGAAAGGCAACTATTGAACGCCTTTCTTACCTCGGCTGAGGCAGTCACACAGCTGCACGAGCAGCACGAGAAGTTCACCAGAATGCAGACCAGAGTACACGCACAAGGACCCACGCGGCATAAGCAAATACAATGATGCTCGCACGGGCAGTATGCTCACACACACATACACACACATGCAGACGCACAAATAAATAGTGAATGAGGCTGACAGGGCGGGGACGCGCTGCTCCTCACTATAGCTCAGCTCACAGCTCTCTGCCCTTGTGCCGGGACCTCAGCCTGTCACTCTGCGTTTTACTCCCTGCACCAGCACTCCACTGTAAGCAGCCAACACAATTTTGGGTATTGAGGTGGTGAAGAAACTGTCCACCACTGCCCATTTGGCCTTCTCAGGGCTTGACAGAAAGGACCGGCTGTAAAAATACACTGCATTCCCTCTTGCCAAAATTGAAAACGTCTGTAGTGCGGCTGTGAAAGGGGAATGTATATGGTCCTTGTTATTAGGCCTGCTCGACTGGAATGAGGTTGACACTGGGCCAGACATTGAGATGTTTTCTGTCTCTCTGTTTTTTTTGTTTTTTTTTGTTTCACCTGAAATTCAATATGATACATGAGTGTTCCAAATGGACCTGGACTGCGCAATAGATATTAATTACTTGTCCATTAGGGTTTGTGACACTATCAATCTGTTATCAGCTGGCTAGACCAATGACTCAAATTAACTGTCACTTCTCAATATCAGCCAAGTCATCTCTGCGCTTTATTGCCTTCATTACAATATTCAGTTCTTAAATGGTATCCTCATGAGATTGGACAGGGACCAAGGCGATGGCGAACGATAACACGGAAGATTGATGTCACGGCGTGTTTATCTGGACAAAGTTGGTAAATATCAAAGTAAATGTCAGTGTCGGTATCAAACGCCTGACAAGGAACAAGAATGTGTTGTGAAATAATGGGAGCGCAGCCATATCATGATCTCCTGGAGTTCATGTATATTTGATAGGGTCTGCCAGATGTGGCCTTGGATGTTTGGATGTGTATCAGCAAGCAATCTCTCTCACTGAGCTTGCAGAAATTAGATTTCATCTCAGGCCCCCAAATCTAATACACAGGCTTATATTTACTCACAGTTGCAGAGCATCATAAGCCAATATGACCCTATAGACGGGTGGCAGAGCTGCGCAAAATACAGTTAAATGAAAATGCTTTGAGCAAACTGTTCCGAAAACCATCAAAGCTTCTTAGCCACGGACTAGCTCCTATCGTAGTTGTTTGTCCTCTACATGGGCTTAAACTGTCATAAGAAATAAAACTGCCCAACAACTATTGACAAGTAAAAAAAATGCTTTAGGCTTTCTCATTGTCTTGGATCCAGTAGAAATCGAATTATTGTTGAAAGGGCTCGGACAAATTTACATTTGTCTTCAATCCAGCCAGAGTCCGAGGTGTCTTTCCAACCCATATAGAAATATCTTGGTGTTATGAAAATTTAATTCAACCAAATCACACTCTGAAATCATTTCACAGCCTTCGCATTGAGCTTGCGAGCAGCGCGCATTTGAGATGAAACGGTTGCATGAGTCACCCGATGCACTGAGATGCCTGTGTCTTCCACACAATGAATGCAAAGTCACAGTTAGCATGCGCAGTGCCATTTTCCTATGCAGAGAGCCTTCGCCTGCCTTGAATACTCTCCAGGGACAATAGCACCCACTGAGGAATTTTAAGAGTCGTCTCCTTTTTTTCCTCTCTCCCTTCCTGTCTTATCCTCCCATGACCTCCTCCTTTTTCCCTCCCTCCTCTTGCCGTCTGTGACACAATGAGAATGGATGTCTACAGCTTAGTTCATCCGTGTGTCTGTCAGTTTGTCTCGCTAAGATATATATTTTCTAGTTTGTGGCGTACTTAAATGCCCAGTCAGCACGCTTTTGTTTCCAAGGAGGCAGAGATGATGGATCTGAGATTGACACTTTGGTCAACACATTTTTAATCTCTATTACTAAAGTCAACATCTCAGCAACGCTGTGTGTGTCTTAATCAAAATAAAACATTTGAATGGATTGATTTAGATTAGTTTTGCAGCAGATCGATGCTCGCTGGGCAAACGCAGGGTTCAGATAGGCTGCACAAATAGCTCTTAATTGTTGGGATTTCCAGTTGACTTGATTTGTTGGAGTATATTTTCAGGGAGCCACCGCTGCCAATGGACATACAGCAGGACTTGTCATAACCCAATTGTCTCAGTGTCCACTTACAGTTAGTGGTTGTGGTGGCTAAAGACTCAGTAATTGAGTCGATGGGAGTTTACACTATGAAGCATGAGGCAGGGAAGGCAGACATAGCGCTCTCCAGGGATGGACTGTTGTGACAGCGCTGCTATCTCTCCACTGTGTTTCTCCCGGCACACAGCATAAAGGCCGCTCATGCCAGCAGATGCACCCGCACGATGCGCACACACTCAATAAATGCACAGGCACAGCAGCTCTCTTCTGAGCAGGTAATTCCACAGTAGGGTGCCAGGATCACGTTCACAGTGCCCTCCCATCCCGGGGCCCCGTGTTGTTTTTTTTTTTTTTTTTCACTCTCAATCTTCAATATGTGCCCAAGAATGAGGACGAGGCGAAGGCGACACATATCCATCCTATTTTTGTCCGCTGTTTGCGCCGTGTGCCGCCTTGAATTAGACAGAGCTTGTGTGGCTCCTGGCTGCGGGGCTACTGGCACAATGGGCAGAGCGGGGGGAACAGTGGTGTCAGACGCTGTGAGAGAGGAACACACAGAGTGACATAGGCACAGCTAGAAGAATATGTTTACGCTGCTGGAGCCCGCGCCCAGCCTGACACGTTCATGCCTGGTACAATAGTTAATCGGCTCGGACGCTACTGCTGGTGTGACCACTGACCCTGAAAGGCATCTGCAGCAGGGGGACTCTTTCTAATAGGAAGAGCACTATAATTTCGATTGGGGCGCAGGATTTCCAGCACATCCAGGGGAGTATTTATTTTTTTTCTAATGTCTCCTCTGGTTCTGCTTCATTAATGGTGGTTTAAATTAAAAGAGCTGTTGATGTTCTTGGTCAGAGAAAAAAGGTTGCTACCTACTTGGTGCTCTGTGTGTGGTGCCTAATGAGCTTCCTGCGAGTGCGCGTGAGTGTGTGTGAGTGCAGGTGTTTGTTTGTTTGCACGCACGCGCTGGTAGCGTTCATGTGGGCGGCTTGTGTAGGATACATATATTGCTCGTTGCCCGTAGGTATTTTCCGTGGAGCTGGAGTAGGACAGAAACAATTGAAATTCAGAGGATGTACATGTGCAGCTAAAGCCAGCATGTTTATGCTCTGTGAGTGCATGAACGCCATGCACATTGTTTGCCTTTGTATGGCAGCTACAATTCAGATGTAATCGGGAACACATCCTTTTCTGAATCAGACTCAAAAGCTTGTGATCTGCTGTATTGGAAGACAGTGAAAGGGGCCGGGGTAAGCAGTAAGCTCCCACCCACCTCCTGCTTTTAGCCAGCATGTGTGTATCCATCTCAGTTTCACCTCCCGTACCCCGACAGCTCACAGCTAATTTGTTTCTGCAAGACTTAGGCACTTAGACAGAGGTCTCTCTCTCTTTCTCTCTCTCTCTCCCTCTCTCTCTCTCTCTGTCTGTCTCTCTCTCGCTGTCATTCTTTCTTCCCTTCTTTGCTCTGAATCCCTCTGATTCCCCCTGGGGGGGATGGAGGAGGGGGGGAGCACACCCCTTGCGATAATTTGTCACAAAAGCAACTGCGCCCTCGTTGTTGCTTTCCTTGGCCCAAAAATGAGTTTCAGCCATCCCATCTGGCTGTCAGAGGCAAGATGTCGCCAAGAATAGAAGCTTCCCATCCTTCCACATTTCATGGCTGAATTGTCATATTTGTGTGTGACTTATATCTTTGACCCTCCCATGCTAGACATATTTTATATCTGATTTGTACTTATGGAGCTTTGCCTTTTTGAAGTGAGTGCACTTTTTGCCTCTGCCTTCCACTGCTCGCTGCATATACAAAAACAAACCAAGCTTTGCGGCTGCTATACAATGCAGATGGGGCGTAAAACATGGTGCATATATTTAGAAACAACAGGAGTCAGATGTTTGCAGCGCTACTACACAGCAGCCCCTTGCACAGTTCTCCCATGATAACCAGTTTCAGTGGGAGCGAAAGGCACTAATCATTTCCTCTCAGCACACTGATCTGAAATCTATTTGTGGACGCAGTAGGAGAAGAGAGAGGAAATCAGAAAACATCTTTAACAACTTGTCCCATCTAATGAGATTAGCAGAGGCGCTTACACAGTCATGACATGGAGATACACACAGATAACCCTGTAATAACTCATTATTCTTCCCATTTCCACATCGACGCCTAGTCAAGGCTCGCTGACAGTGCGTGTTGTTGTTGTGCATACACAGCTATCAGGCCAATCTAGGCACTGCAGCACTGTGGAGTGAGCTCGGCGAATACCGCCCCGAATGCCACAGCACAAAGAGAGCTAGCAATAGAAGGGACATGGAGACAGCATTCTCTGCCTTTCAGAGGCTGCAGCATTAGTGACACATGCATGAGTGCAAATGGAAAAATTCTCCGTGCAGGCTCTCTGTTTCTCTTGGTTGGGCAGGGAGGCTGCAAGAAGAGAGTAAGACAGAAATCAATTCAGTGCCTATGCATGCATGCATGTGTAGTCATGAGAATGCACAAATAAGGTCCCAAAAAAATTACAGGAAACAGCTGAATGTATAGTGAGTGCAATAAAGGGCACTTTCTCGCCATGGTCTAAGTGCATGTAAGATCAATACTAATATAAAATTGTTGAGAGATTGCCTTCTTCCTTTGTTGAAACATTTTTATCTTTTACAAGAATCTTCCCTTTATATTGATGTCTATATTTGTGATTCAGAGAACATGACTGTCAGTCTCCAGATGTAAGCTAAAGAAAAGAAAGCCAAACTGAACCCTGCGATTGTTGCATCCATCAAACAAGCCTCCATACACTTTCCTAGCACTTAAAGCAAAGCACTTAAAAAGAAACCCTGACCTTCATTTAAGTGTCATAAGATGTTTTTTGTTTTTTTGTACCCAGTAGTAAGTGAGTGGGTACATGCATACTTATGCTTGTGCTGCTTGTGTCTGTGGGCAACATAACTCACATCACATAGGATTTTCAAATAAATAGCAGCGTTATCCTACTGAGAGTGCCAGATCCAATTTGCAGCATTGGACAATACAACACAGAGGCACCCAAAAAGTTGAGACAATCACAGATGTATTTGAAATTTCAGTTTAATCTGCTTTACTGCAAATGACAACATGTGCTAATCTGATAGGTCTCGGTGTAGTAAACCCCCGCCCGCGCCAATTTTTGGGCTGAAATGAATTCCGAGAATTAGTCTGTAATGCTGTTTGACTCAGGTGTGCATGCCGGTGATTAGCGGCCAGATTGATGAGTTCAAGGAGGCGCGGTGGCCCTGTTGTGCTGTGCGTGCAGACAGAGGGAGGCCGGCGTGCGTGTGATGATGAGGCCTGGAGTGTGTGGTATTGACCAGTGGATGTCACGTCGTGATTAGTAGGAGATATCACACTCGCCGGGCTCAGATGCACATCGATCCTGGAAACCTGGGTACAGCCTGTCAATGGGGTCATTTTTATCCTCCTCTCCTGTCCTCGCCCCCCCATTCGCCTCCTGCTATTTCCCCATTTCCTATCCTCTCCTTCACTCACACCTTCATCTTTCCTCTGCCTTCCTCTCCTCTTCTCTCCCCTCCCATACTTTTTTCCTTTTGTCTTTTTTTTCCCATCTCTCTCTTTCTCTCTTCTGTCTCTCCTCTGTTCTGCTTTTCCATTCCCTCCCTCTTCCTTCCATCCACCCTCATGGATCAAACTCTTTATCTGGCCTAAGCCACAGCCTGCAGGCAGGCAGGCAGTCTCTACAGAGGCTGGAGCAGAAGACCAACAGCTTCAAACAACATTATATAGGGCTGGCATGAAGCATGTCTCACACTGATAGATGAAAACACTGGCCCCTCAGACACTGCCTCTATATGGACATGATGAAACACGAGCAGGGCAGTCGATCTGTTCCAAAGCCCACTGCTCTTCACTTGAATATTGTTACAACACCTCGCGGGATGTAAGACAGACTTAAGTTTTGTAGGAATTAGGCAATGGTTCGCCTTTTTGTTCTGATCCATGCAAAACACAACAGTCAGTTTCTGGGAGGAAGATGCATTTCCTTTGGCATCTATCCTGCTGGATCATCTGTTATGAAATCAGTCCAGAGCAAATCTGCTTTGGAGGAAACATGTGAAGTCAGGTAACAAGAATAGTTGCAGCCATAAAAGAGCAAGAAAACAAATCACGCATGCCATGAATCATAAGTAGTGTGCCCTATTTTGGCCGTTTTATGTCATGTTTCATTTTTAATGTTTAAGCAAACAAGTACTACAAATAACAGTCTTACTTGGATTAATGCTCTCTCTCACACACAGACACACACACATACACACACACACGGCCTGGATGCTCTCGTGCTTTAACTTACAGTATCTCCCTGTAGCCTGAGGGAATTCAGGAAATGTGTTCAATGGCGCTACTACTTTCTCAGAAAGCCTTGCCTTGGCCTTTTTTGATGGTTTCACCAGCGTCGTCTGTTTAGAAGTTGATGAGTTAAACATTGGGCAGACATTTTAATGGAACAGTAAAACAATGTAGGTGTTGTTTCAGGGCTGCCAGACCAATACGAAAATTATCCATGGACTAATGCTTGATCAGACCACAGGCACTTGCATGTAAGTGGATGCAGCCTGTGGTACTGTAGGCTGTAGCCATGGAGACAGCAGCTTTAACCCTGTGTTATGAAGTGGCCAAGGATGTACAATTAGGCAGATTTTATAAGTATTCATCTCCCAACTGGCTTTGAATATTTCAGAGGGGATTAAACCACTTCGTACATCTTCATCATACAACAAAAACAACATTCCTGAAAGGAGATGAGAAGAAATAAAGAGAAGGATAGAGAAAAGAAGAGCCTCAGTGAAATGCAGCAAGAGAGGCTGAGCAACATTTATTGAGTGTGTCCAACTGAGTGCTAGCCTAGTTTGACTGTAGACGGAGAGAAATGTTTGCAACAGAGGGGGCTCTGCATCGTCCACGGGTCTGTGGAGATTTGCTTACAGTGAGGAGATGGTGGAGGTAAGATGGCTCAGAGGATTCAGGCTCTGCTGAACGCAGGCTTATGTCTAATAATCAGCAGGGAGGGACTCAGCATGGTCCCTCAGAAAAGAGACAGGGAGAGTGTGTGTGTGAGAGAGAGAGAGACAGAAAAACAGAGCAGGGAAAAGATTGAAGGCGAGGGAGAAGCAAGTACAAGAATCTAGCAGGAGTTGTGGGAGAGAAAAAATGAGTGAGAGACATGTCCCTGTGGCCACGTTATTCCTCTCTTGTGATGGCTTTTATGCGTATGAGAGGAATTTTGATAAGATTTTTCAGCTTTATATATTTCTACCCATATTAGCTGTTGAAGTTATGTGGAACATTATTAACTAAATCAATCACTGGCCTATAAGAACCAACCCAAACCTTCAAGGTCATCTGACAGACATCACATCGAACGCTGGTATGGACTTTGTTAAGTTGTGTTTTTTTGTTTAAATTTGGGTGACATTGTTGAGGTTGTCGTGGTTTTGCAGGGTGCACTTTACAGTGGAATTTATCTCGGGGCCAGACTGATAAAACTCACTGCTGATGCTTCAGTGATTTTTGCCAGCTGTTCCAGATTACAAAGTACAGTCATTTATGCCGCTTACTGGCATCATCACCAACAGAACATCCTTGTCCATTAACACGGACTGAACACTCACACATGCCCGTAGTTGCCACGTAATACATTAGCAGTGATCCAAAGTGCAGCCACGTCATGTTACTCTCCCTCCACTGATGCAGCGTTGGCTCGTTAATATCAGCATTTCATCCATATTGCTGTTGTCAAAACTTGTGTGTGTTTCTCTGAGCCTGTGGGTTTGTTTCAACGTGTGTGTGTGTGTGTGTGTGTGTGTCTCTAACCTACGCAGTGGTCATCACACCCCCAAGGTCAAGTTTTTTTTTTCCTATCAGCAGTGAATTATCTCTACAACTCCACTCCACCAATCCAGGGCCCGAACCGCATGCCCATTTAACGGGTGTCTAGTGAGGGGGCAGCGCGGTCGAGGTCGGTAAACCGCAGCGCAGAGGCGGCTGCAGAGCGACGCGACAGCATTTTAGCAGGGACCCAATGAGTGATTACCTCGGAGCTCCAGTCATAATTCAGCGTGACCTCAATCTGCCAGCAACGCTATGGTTTGATGGATCTGCTCACAGTTTGGGTGTCGGGTTCTCGCATGTCAAACACAGGCAGATAATTTTAGGGCTATCTGTTGCTTTTGCAAAAGCAAAACATGCTAGATGCGAACGCGAGGCGCATCTTGATGGTCGTTGCATCATGCTGTCCTGGTTTAATTCCTCGGGATGTTGAGCGAGGAGTCATTCAGCGCGCGGATGTCAGAGTAGATACTGGAGACAAAACAATGTCACAAATGGTTAACCCCCATCATGATGATGCCTGTCGTCTGTCGGCCAATTCATCATCTCCGGCGCCTTATCAATCAAAGTTAGCGCAGTCTCACGTGCGCGCTCGCGCACACACACACGTGCACTCGCAGACACATGTGTACACCTCCCAGTGTGGATAATTAGTGGATTCTCTCAGTGGGCGATAGAACCGGTGCTCTTCTCTTCTCTCTCTCTGACCTTCCCCAGCGAGCTTCCTACCACAGTGGGGCTCATCACACGCAGCTCTAATACATATTTATTGGACCGGTGACAGCTCATGTGCGCTGGATTTATATGTTTCTCGACAAACAATGGTAAAGCCTCAGTCACTCTTCCTGCCTTTCATCAGCCAAAGCTGGAGATAAATCTAGTAGCGTCAGCCTGGCCACATCCTCAGCAGCTGTCCATCTGCGGGTTTGGGTGCAGGCAGACAGGGGAGCAAGCCCAGTTACATTCATGCCGCTCTCCTCAATTACGGCAAACGGATTTGATATACGTATGTCTGTCAAATCGTCTTGGCAATCACAGGAGCAGCTCTGCTGGCAAACGTTTTCCTACAGCAACTTCTGATCAAAGACATTTAGAAAGTGGCTGTGGCGTGGCTGGCGGCATTGGGATTCAGGACAGACTCCCTGCACCATGACTGGCTCTGTTTGCACAGCGCAATCTGAGTTGAGATGTGAAGAGAGGCAATACCACTAAAGAGCGAGGGGAGGGGAGAAGAGGAGGAGAAGGGAGGGATGGCAGGATTAAGCCCCCCCCCCCGCCTCCAAGCAGCCATCTTTCATCTTGCGGCTGCCCCTCTAATGCTTTCAAGTGGGTGAAACCCTCGACATCTGCTTCCGCTCCCTGGGAGACGGCACAGGCCACCGTCCTGCTGAGATGCGCCACCGCAGGACAGCTCCAAGGGCAGCGTCAGGGCAGCGTCAGGGCAGGGCCACAGAAAGCTGACGGTCTCAACCACCTCCAACCAGACATATCATGCAGGAAAACAAACGTTTCTTTCACCGAGGTTAAATCAGAAACTTGTATTTCGACATTGATTGAAATCTTGGCTGCCAACAGACCCAAAATCATTGTTCAAATTGTGGCTTATACTAGTAAACACACTCACCACAGAAACATTTCACAGTTCACTCACCCAGACACATTAATTCTACTTACTACTTGCGAACAAATAAATGTAAATAGCTCTGTAAATAAACACTTCATCTTCGCCAAGAAGAAATAAGCCCCCCGCCGCCTCTGATTAAGACTACCAAAGTGATATATCTGGCACTTAAGTCTGCTGTTTACCTCATAAACACAAAGACTTCAACACAGCCACCCACACTGACGCAGAAATATCACAAACTGAGTCTGCGTGCCTGCATATTTCTCTGCTAGTCTTTGTGGCTTAAATGTCGTCTAATGTTTTTTTTTCATTGCATGCCATTTTATTCTACTGTGGCTTTCAAAATCACAACTTCAGTGATATTCCTTGAATGTCTTGAAAAACGTGGCACTGCCGTGAGCAATAACTCAGCATGGTCAAGTGGTAGGAGCTTTGCCTCTGATTTTTCTCAGAGATTGGTAAAATAGCGATGTGATTTGGAAAACCATATCAGGAGGATGGATGAGCAGCGCTGTCAAAACTGCAAGACTGCGAGACACTGGCGATGACGTGAGGGGAGGCCTACCCGTGACAGAGAGGATGTCATGTCACCTTCACTCTGCTGTCTGTGAGGAGTTGTTTTTTTTTTTTTTTTTTTTTTTCAAAGGGGGACGCAATTCAATTATTTCTGAGGAAATGATGTTTGTTATTTGGGATCTGTTCCTTGTGGTGAAAAGTCATTTCAGATTTCCTTCATACTGCACTGCAACTAAAATGTAATTTAATTTGTGAAAGCACCGCATGAGACTGTAGATTTGTTCGCCTTGTTCAGCTCCTGAGCCCCCTCCACCCCCTCGAAAAGCCCGCTCGCACACACACACAACCGCCGAACATCTATGTAGATTCACATAATAGATGGTCTGTTGACTCTTCGTCTCTATTTCTGTATATTACAAGAAGGGACCATGGTGTTCAGCTCGGTCTTCTTTCATTGTCTGCCACCATGTTGCATTGTAGTGAAAATGTGCAGCTCCCTTCCTTCAGCAAATGTAGGGAGTAGGAGTCTAGTTTTATTTATAGCAGTCCACCCACAAACTCCTGTAGAATTTAGTGATCTTTCAGGTAAAAAAAAAAAAAAAAAGACTTTTAACTTACGCAAGCCATAACTGATGCAGAGGTACAGTGTGTGTGAGTGTGCAATGACTGCAAAAAGGAGCATCTGTGTCTCTAATTGCAGTGTTTGAGGTTCATCCAATTTAAGCTACCTTGAAAAGTACATTAAAGGAGGAGGGCATGTGCACAGGGTTCATATTTTGAAGAACACTTAAATCGGACTCTTTCTGAATTTTGTACAAGGAAAGGAATTAAGTTTTAACATGGTTTAGTCTGGTTTGCCACTTCAGTTGCATCCGTATTTGCAACAAAGCCTATAAAGCCATATTGGCAGCATCTGCTTATGACCGACATACAGAGATTATTACAGAGAGAGCCTATAGAGATGGATGGAAGAAGAGAAGATGACAGACAGATTGCTGATTCCCTCCTCTGTCTGCGAGCTGTCTGTGAGACCAGGCCATCTGCGCATTCATTATCACAGCCATGATTCCATTATTGTTCTGTGTGGCAACAAGGACTTGTTCTGTCTGGCCTTTGTTATTCTTATCAACTCTGTAGCTGACAGCCCCCTTTTGATCATGGCAGCAACAAAATTAAAAACTATCATGTACTATAGCACGTAACTGAATTATCCTCCGTCGTAGTGACACACTAAACCTCGTCCTGTCTCCTCTCCCCATGTCCTTGTGCAGGTCTGTTCCACAGAGCCATCATTCAGAGCGGGTCGGCCCTCTCCAGCTGGGCAGTGAACTACCAGCCGGTCAAGTACACACGTCTCCTGGCAGAGAAGGTGGGCTGTAACGTCCTGGACACCTTGGACATGGTTGACTGTCTGAGGAAGAAGAGCTCCAGGGAGCTGGTGGAGCAGGACATACAGCCAGCGAGGTACCACGTGGCCTTTGGACCTGTAATCGATGGGGATGTCATCCCCGACGACCCAGAGATCCTGATGGAGCAGGGCGAGTTCCTCAACTACGACATCATGCTGGGGGTCAACCAGGGCGAGGGGCTGCGGTTTGTGGAGAACGTGGTGGATTCAGAGGATGGCGTGTCCGGAAACGACTTTGACTTTTCTGTCTCAGACTTTGTGGACAGTCTGTATGGGTACCCGGAGGGCAAGGACACACTGAGGGAGACCATCAAGTTCATGTACACAGACTGGGCAGACAGAGACAATCCAGAGACCAGGCGCAAGACGCTGGTGGCCCTGTTCACCGACCACCAGTGGGTGGAGCCATCGGTGGTGACGGCCGATCTCCATGCTCGCTACGGCTCGCCCACCTACTTCTACGCCTTCTACCACCACTGCCAGAGCCTGATGAAGCCCGCCTGGTCAGACGCCGCCCATGGTGACGAGGTTCCTTATGTTTTTGGAATTCCTATGATTGGTCCCACTGACCTTTTCCCCTGTAACTTCTCAAAGAACGATGTGATGCTCAGTGCTGTGGTCATGACTTACTGGACCAACTTTGCCAAGACTGGGTGAGTAAAATCGTACTTTTCATCACTTCCCCAAATTAAAGGTGGGTATTGTTAAGATTTTATCTGTACTGGTAAAGATGCCATCACAGCTGTATTGGTATCTACTTATTGCTACTCTCTCATTTTAATGTGATTTAAATGTCTAAATAGGTGCACTGGTGTTCAGTTTCAATTTTTTTAGGTTTTTATATTTATTTTTTTCATTGTTATCATGGGAATACTGATGATTGTTGCTTGTAGGGAGGAAGAGAAAAAAATTGGGGTGTGAAATCAGTGCACAAGATCTAGATCGATTGCTGATTATCTACCTCACATGTGGGCAGCACAGGAAAAACAGCTAACCATCTTCTTCACATTAATTGACAGCAGTAATTCAATAAATGCAAATGTCAGTTGCTACTCAAACATTTCAGATGCAAGCAAGCGTATGAATATGCAAGGCATACAAGCCCAGAGAGTCGCCTGATTTTAACGCTTATAAAGTTAACATGAGTCTTAAAACGTTTTGTTTAAGCTGCTGATGCTAATATTCGTGCAGTTATTCCACCTGATATTAAGTGTTACCTTGACTTGGGGTTGACTCATTTTATTATTTTAGATTTTGAAGCTACTTAGCAGCCATCCAGAGGGAGTGGACTCTCAATATTGATGGTGGAGGAGCAGACACAATGGTCAGAAAGTCAATATATATAATAATAATAATAATATATGACATTTTATCCCACCAGGTCACCAGTGTTAGATCTTTTTCCCCACAGTTAGCCCCCTCATTTGAACCTGTCTGACATGCAGTTCTCAGAATATAAACACAACCACCACATACCCACCCAATGTGATTATCATTTATTTTCATCATTTATTTCTGCACCACTTTAACACCACCCTTTAGTTTCTGCTCTGATCCTAAATTTAACACAGACACATCCATTTACTTCTTTATTGAGAGTCTAATAGCAGCAACATATGCAGACGTATGACCCGTTTGTCTTTTAAATGAGTTAAAAAACAGTACTTGCAAATTAGTAAAACCAGTGATCACACAATTACAAACTCATTATTAATAGAAAGCCACAGAGAGAAGTCCTATCTCAGTCCTATTAAAAGGGCCGCCGTGCTACAGAAAAGAAGCCGCAGGAAAAAGGAAGCGCTACAATGAATAGTATAGGACAGAAAAGGCATTTTTCAACAGAGACATTTTTTTCTGAGGTGTTTTTTGCCTGGACTTCCTGGGTCCCAGTCTGAAAACCTGAGACATATTGAATCTGAGGAAGATTAAATGTTCCTCCAGAATGTGTGCTGTGCTATTTGTGCTTGGCTGACTGTTTGGGTTGAGTATGTGTGCATGGCTGCCTGCCTTTCTGTATACTTCTGTGTGTATGCGTGTGCTTTTTTGTGAGTGTGTGTGTGCGCGTTTGTCTGGAAATACTATCTATGCTCTATTATACCGAGGCCCAAAAGACACAGAGACTTATCAGGGAGACAT
Organism: Amniataba percoides; assembly: GCA_037176925.1. Taxonomy (NCBI): domain Eukaryota; kingdom Metazoa; phylum Chordata; class Actinopteri; order Centrarchiformes; family Terapontidae; genus Amniataba; species Amniataba percoides. Next base: position 16,221,532 of record JBAJHX010000053.1, on the reverse strand, counting down.
ATCAAACTCTTGCCCTCGGCAGTATCGATTCCCTCAGCGTGGACCCAGTCGATCACTCGAGCCCTGGGTGACTCCCGCTCCCCACAATGCTCAATTTCACCCCCCACCCATCACTAAGCCTACCCATTTTGTATGACTACTAGTAATCATTTCTAACAACTGAAATTTAATTTGACGATCCCTGTTACCAGAGAGGTATTGATCCCATCCTGAATGGGACGCAGTCTGAAATCTTGTTCTATTTTTTATCTGTCTCTAAATCATCTGCTGTCCAATCAGGTGCCATTTACATCCAGTCATCTGGCTGATAGGCTGAGCCCTCGGCGGCCGGCTCTGCAAGAACCTTGAACCGCTAATGGCAGCCTAGCGCAGATGGACTGATCACGGCTGTTTTGGCTCCTCGAGGAAAGCACTGAGGTCCATCAGTGATGCTCGGACTAAACAGCTGTCTCCCTGCCTGGCAGCCATCTTGTGTCAACACACACAACGCTGCAGTTTGCAGATAGAGATGGAATTTCTTACTTGTCCTTTCAAGAATATTTTGCTGCTGTGTTTATCCAGACAGGGTGTGTTTCATTTAAATGAGAAATGTTCAGCATCTCAAGGTAAAAAGTGCAGTGCTTATGTACTGAATTACTCAGGTCTTGTCAGTGAAATTAATTCTGACGGATGATTACAGCCTGCCCATCTTACCGACAACCACTCAGATTCAACACAGTGCCATGGGCAGTAAGCATGCCGTAACCCTAACCTGGCCTTCACCCTGGCAAGCAGCAGAAGTCGAAACAACAAATTGCACTTTACTGCTGACCCCATGTCGGCTTTGTAGATTTCCGCGTCACCGATTGATTGAAAGTAGCAGCAAAGCGGTGGGAGAGTAAACTGGTTCTAGAGCCGTGTTCACCGTGTTACGGGTAATATCCACCCTTCGGTGTGTTGCCTTGGCGTAACTCCAGAGTGGGGGATTACATGCAGACCACAATTAGGCACTCAGATGGTAAAAAGCCTGAGATTAGATGCCAGGATAATAGAAAACTCAGTGTGCCGTTCCAAAGGGTAATTTTACCCCAGCCCAAGAAAAGGAGTCCACCATCAACTCCCAGAGGGGGCTGAGGATGTGAGATATTTCCCATAGATCCTGAAGTTCATCCTCCTCATTTAGACCACACTAGGGGATATAGATCTCTCCTCCAACACCAACCAACCCAATCTGGCTCTGGAGGACATCCTTTTAATTAAGACGCAGTTGAATTCTCTTTGCCTTCGTGGCCCATCCAGCAGCCATCTTCCTTGTATCTGCAAAGCAGCTCTGGCTCCCCTTCCAGATGTTCATAATGAACTGACCCAGATTGCACTTCTTGCCCCTCTCTAAATCGGCTATAGGAACATGTGTGACACGATGTTGAGACACTTGGTCTGCATGTCAACAGTGTGTATCATAGCAGCGCTCACCCCAAAGCTCTTCCTGTCCCTGGCTCTCATGTGTCATCTTTACAGGGCAAATCCCTGCCCATGCACTTTTTTTTTCCTCCCTCCATCAGTGTCAGTGAAGCATAAAAGCATACAGAGAGTGCACGCTGTCAAATCTTCTTAGTGAGTGTGTGCGCATGTGTGTGAGTGCGATTGTGAGAGTGTGTGTTTACACTATGAGGCTGTTCTTTCCTGAGAGTTAGGGATGTTTCAGAAGCCGGGGATTTACTCAGCTCAGAGTTATTTTTCTGGCTGCAACATTTGTTTTACTATTGACAGGCAAAAATTGCCCTGCATTTGATTGCCACAACAACTTCTTCTGAGCAGTTCCTCCAAAACTTTTGCCAGTCCACATGCTGTGACTTCTGCACCTTCTGTGACACAAATGCAAGCGCAGCACCGAGACTATACACAAAAACAGGCAGAGCACTTCAGAAAAGACAGCATGATGAAAGCCCTGAAAAGATCAATCATTATATATCATTAGTGCTATAAATACGTTGGTCCATCTTCCTGCTTCTTGTTTTTTTTTTCCTGCCGGCTGGTGCTCATTTCCCCTGTTCTGTGTGTGAACTGTGCCACATGCTGTGCAGGGCCTTGCTAGGTAGTTAAAGAGCACAGCGCTGTCATGTGTTGAATTTCTTTCCTTATTCTCCTCCACTGCTCCTCCAATCGCCTCTCCCTCATTATTCTGCTCAAAAAAAGAGAAAGTCTACTCATGTTTTACATTCACAACATGAGCTAAAATATGCAGTATTGATTGCTTTGTCTTTAGTGACAACGGCAGCCGACCAAACAAATGTAGATAGAAGAAACTGCAATGTGCCTATAGTGCAGTTTAACAGCCGGCACTTTGATTTACAACCCCGCTGGTTGATTTTTTTTGTCTTCTTCACACTTGTCAATCGAACAGCTCTCCTCTGTAGGGTTAATAACACGTATACATCAACCGTCTGACCTCATTCACGCACTGCTTCAGCCAGCCTCTTTTTTTTTTTTTTTCCCCAGCTGTCTAGCTATTACATCACTCAACCCTGATCTCCCTCCTTGTCCTTTCTCCGGATTATCCCCCATTCCCTTCAACTTCCTTTGGTTAGGGCCAACCCAACCTGCACCAGGAGTGTGTGAATACTCCTCATTGTGGAACAGCAACAGCCCTGAACAGCCACCTACCTACTCCATTAAATGGGCACTCACTTGATAGGAGATTTGTAGCCAATATCCTGATTTGCATTAGAGAAGGTAAGGAAGTGGTGTGGCTTGTTAAGGGGCCTGGATGCCATTGATCGGTGTCCATGCTGTGTGCTGAATGTAATGAGAGGAAGGCAGCGGGGGAGGAAGAGGACAGGAAGTAGATCTGCACGTGTACACCCATAAGTTAGTGGCTGTTGCTTTCTCATTAAAACAGGGATAAATACTCAAAATATTCATGTTAAATGCTAAAAAAAATAACGTCAATTTTAAGACGGGGTAGAAGGATGCTAATTGGTTAAACGAGAGGCAAAGGGGGATGTGATGGGAGAGCGTGAGGTGTTTTGCTTGCTGTCACTCATCTAATAAAACAAATCAATAGCATCCATAATAAGGAGTGGTCCGAGAGCCGTGTCCTCCAACACTTCTGCACGCCCCAAAGTCACAGCGCCTCGCCCTGCATCACTTAGCCTGCTGAACCGAAGGCTGCCATTAGATATGAACCACACATCACTCAGCCCTCTGCCCCAGCGTGAGACCACATGAAGGGCAAAAGAGCACAGCCTGATAATTTGCCCGCTCAGTGCCGAAGTTGCCCCCTACGACAAAGTCTGCAAACTAGAATTAGATGGAGTGCGTTTATTAAAGATTTACGCAGAATGCAGGGAACGGCGATGGGAACCTTCTGTCGGAGTTCAAAATTACAATTAGCTGCTCACTTTGTGTTACCTGGCAAGTAGATAAACAACTGCAGGGGATGAATTTGTTACACAACAGTAGCAACAAAAACTAAAAGAAAGAAATGAAAAAAAAAACAACAGGCTTCAACTTTTGCATATTTTAGCAGCTTAGCTAAAGGAGCATCAGTGCCACTGGATTAATGCGTGTTCCTTGTTTTATATGGCGACGCTATACTCCACTCAAGATTCAGAGACCCAGAGTGTAGTGAAAATAGATTCTTGTCTTCTGCCTTAGGGCACCTAAACGTGTCTTTTCAGATTTGGTGATGGCTAGGTCTATGATCATTCAAGCGCTTCAAATTACATCAGGATGAAAAGGGGAAGGAGGTACATGGGAAATGAAAAAAAGAAAGAAAATGATATTCATTCTTCCCCCTTATCTACCTTTTACATCAGTGCTTGCAGATAGGGCTCAGAATAGGTAATGAGCTCGGGCCCCGCTCTGCCACATGTGCAGGTAGAGCTGGGAGACATCCAGGCGGCGCGGCGCCCTATAGAAGAGAAGTTAAACACCTTCAGAGGGCTTATTCTTATACCGTGTACTCTTTTGTGAAATTGTCAAGCGTCTTGTGTTCGAGTGCCGCACTTGTGTGGCCCCCGGAGGTCATCACGCTTTGATGTGTCACAAATACAGATACGCAGGTACACCAGCTGACAGACAGGAGATGAAGCACACACACACACACACACACACACACACACACACACACACACACACACACACACACACACATACACTCCCAGTCAATCACAGATACAAACACTTGGGAGCACTTAAACACGCATGGCAGGCCAAGGTTAGCGGGGGTCAGCGGGTCATCGTGAAGGGGAGGAGGGGACCGAGGAGGAGATGAAGGCGATGGTTTATAGTACTACAGCCATATGAACACATCACAGGAAATCTGAAAGGCCATTAAAACGCCTGCTTTTATGGGTGTAATAATCCCTCTCCTCTGCCTGGGAGTCCAGCCACAGCTCCAGTGGCCATCCGGATTAAGTGGGAGGTCTGACAGGAGGCAGGGCTATCAACTAATGCAGGAGAGCTCTGAGAGCCCAACAGGACCACAAACACCACATTATGCCAGGGCTGTTCATACAAGTCACAACGAGGCATTTGTTATAGCGCTGAACACATACCGCGAGCCCAGGAAGTGTTTGGACAATGACGCAGCATTCAGTGTTTTATCGTTGGCCTGTTATAATATTTTAGAGTGAAATGATACAATGACCAAGAGGTCCGAGTGCAAAGTGTCAGCTTTAATTCGAGGCTATTCAGACATCAAATGAACAGGCAAAGCAATACAGCTGTCCTTTTTATAAAAAACACCCCTTCATTTCGGCACTTTTTTTTTTTTGACAGGTTAAGATAATATTGAATTAATGTTTTCTTTTTTTTATCTCTAATGGAAATTCTTGGCTGTGCGGTGACTTCTAAAAGTCTTCAGCCCATCAAGATCAGCAGACTTTTTGCTGTCTTATCATCAAGCTTCTCTTTCCAGCCTATTTATTTCCATTTTGTTCTGTCTGTATCTCTGAGTATTCGGCTGTAACTAGTCTCAACTGACTTCATAGCCATTACATTGTTTCACATGCAAACTAATAACAGCAGCGAGTGCAAAAACAAAATGTCTCTGTTTACACACTCGTGGAGCTCGCTTGGAGAGATTAAGACATCCTGCGCGGCATAGGTAGAGCAACTTCAGACTATTTATTTATTTATCATCTACAAAGGGTGAACAAAGTAATATCTTGTGAAGCTTATAATTTGTTGTGTGTCAGACTGTGTGTGAGACTGTGGTCGCAAAGAAAGAGTGTGTGCTTTGCTGCTATTTTGCACTGAATTATGTATGAAGTTTTTCATAATTTTTTGCTCTTATATGCCCTCATAAGCACACAAGGGGAGAACAAACTAACACCTGTAAGATAACTCAGCAGCAGCACTCAGTATTCATTAGAAGACTACTGCATTACAGATATACCTGTATACCTGTATTATATCATAAGTTGAACTTTCTGTCATATCAGACAGGTTGCCAAATGCAGAAAACTTTAGCAGTGATTGCAGCATGTTTCTTTTCTTTTTTTTACAATTTCCAATGGAAAACACAGCGAAATGTCACTTAGGAAACATTATAAAGCGGATCTGACTATATTGCATCACGCAGCGCCGATGCACCAGTACAGTGCAAATGGAGCAGGATAACCTAGTAGCCTTCACCACACTGAGCAGCAGAAGCAGAGCTCAGATCACTTCTTCTGACTCTACAGCTCAGGGCAGGACTTCAAAGCCAGCATGCAGCCCAAAGTTGAGCAGCAGTGCTACAAATTGTTCAAAGGAATGTGGCCTGTTTACTATTGACTTTGCAACAATTACCCAAGCATATGTGTGTGTAATTAGATAAGGCAGCCAGTTGTTCTCTAATGCGGCAAATCAAATTAACTAAAGATGCCACATTGATTTCTTTGTGTTCCCTAAATTATTCATCTTCACTTGCACTGAACCAGCCAGCCAGCCACCAAAGAGCTTTTCTAACTCCTCTGCACCGCCGCTCCCTTTGCTCCCTCGCACGGGCTGATTGTTTTGTGACATCCGCCCAAGTACCTTTTCAATATTTCTGCCATCACAATCCAGCAAATTGACCCTCCTGAAAAGAGAGCATCTGCGCAGTGTTATGGAAATGCCCGGAATTCCCATTAACCGAGATTGCTCAGACCTCCATCATCATCGTTGTTGTCATGCATGTGTGTATTTATATGTGTGTGTGTGTGTGTGTGTGAGAAAGCGAGAGGGAGAACATTTGCTTTCATGTGTGTCTGTGTGACGGCACGCACGGCGCTGCTGTGAGAATTCATGAAGCACGCGGGCTGCAGACAACCACGTCTCAGGCTGCTCCATTGACGTCCTGTTCTCTGGCATGTTGCGCACGGGGAGATCAATATGACCTTACCTCCACCACCCACTCCTTTGAAACTTAATTACTGATATTCAGCTACAAAGTCATCATAGTCTGGCTGTCAATATTCATTGGGGATCATTACGGGCCTAATAAAAGAGGTTATTTACGGGCTGCTCTGCTGACACCGGCCCAGGTCCAGGGATTCAGCTCCAGCCATCTCAATTTGCTTCACCTCCCTCTCAGTCTCTCTCTCTCTCTTCCTCTCTCCCTCCCTCTCTCACCTCTCCCAGAAGCACTGACCTGAAAAAGAAAAATTGACAGCAGAGAAACGAACAGGAGAGAGGATGGAGGGTGAATTCTTCTGGCATGGCTTTTAATTCTCTTGGCCGTGTTTGGGAGGTTTTTCAGCCTTTGCCAAAACGGCACTGTGGCCACTACATCCCTAAATTTGAACTTCGCTTGCCACTGACATCGCGGTCAGGCCCACAAAGGGATATTTCATGACATTTAGAGAAATGCCGCCCAGGGCCTTGCCTCATTGCAACAACACAGTTTTAACTTCCCTGCGCCAACATCAATTATTGTGTTTTCAAGGCCGCAGCACTGTTCTTCAGGTTCTTCCACAGAAAGTCATTTCATCAGGACCAAAAGCAATGGCATGGGCCGCAGAGCTCCCATTCCTGACACTGTATGGCAGCAAGGCAACAAGGAGCTGTGTGATTGTGGGAGATTGCTATATGTTAATTCATTCAATAAATCAATAGCTTCACTGTAATTGAAATGGTCGGCCATCCGGTGTTGAGGCAACGTGTCAAAAAGTGGAACAGTGAACTCTGTAGATCAAAATAGGTACTGCAGCCAGAAAATCTCCCCTCTCTCTCTCTCTCTCTCTCTCTCTCTCTCTCTCTCTCTCTCTCTCTCTCTCTCTCTCTCTATCTCTCAGTTTCACACGCTCACACATCCATTTTGTCGCTCGCTTTCAGTCTCGCACACAAACACACAAACATCCTTATATCCAAGCATACGCACACACATACACGCACAGACGCGCGCCCGCTCTGCAGTTTCCTCTTAGTGTCTTGATTAATATGGTCCACTTTACATCAGTACACTGGATGCCAATGCACACTGTGCTGCCTTCCCTGAGCAATTAGCGGAGGGGCTCCACCAGCGTTGGATTATCAACAACAAGATGCCTCCTGACGGGAGCCCTAAAGCCTGCTGACTTATTCATATGTGTTTACTTTAAAAGCCTCTGCCCTGGTTTTTGTGGGTGGGCTGCATCACAAGCGAATTAAGAAGAACATCTGGGGGTAGAGGTGGGGGGGCTGGGACGGGCAGACCGACACATCATGCCCTCAGATAGGCGGCTAAAAGACGAGAAGGACGCGGTCGTGCTGCACAGAGATCTTGTGGTACCACTAAAAATTAAAGTGAATTGGGAGAACGAATCGATTGGAGAAATCAGTGTCAGTTGATGCAGTTACAGAGAGCGTGGTACATAATGCACCACACACCTGGATCAATTATTAACCGCCGTCTGCTGGTTGCTGGTGGGGCTTTTTGCTTTCGCTGTTTTTTGGGTTTCGTCAAGCACGATCAATACATTCTCTGATAGTGGCTTTCACACCAAAATATAAGCGGTGATTGATGCTGTTATGTTTCCTTTTTGGTATTTTTGTGTGCTTCCTATCCCCACATGAACAAAAGAGCATGAATGATTAAATGTACCGTCAGACTGTCAATTAACACTCTATCATGACTGTCTCTTTTCTGTCTGTAGGGACCCCAACAAACCTGTTCCCCAAGACACCAAGTTCATCCACACCAAGGCCAATCGCTTTGAAGAGGTGGCCTGGTCCAAGTACAACCCCCAGGACCAGCTGTACCTGCATATCGGCCTGAAGCCACGTGTGCGCGACCACTACCGCGCCACCAAAGTGGCCTTCTGGAAACACCTAGTGCCCCACCTGTACAACCTCCACGACATGTTCCACTACACCTCCACCACCACCAAAGTGCCGCCGCCGGAGACCACGCAAAACACCTTGTCCACCAAGAGGCCCAACGGGAAAACCTCCTGGCCCTTCAACACCAAGCGGCCTCCCATGTCCCCGGCCTACAACAGCGAGGACAAAGACTCTTGGAGCGACGACGAGGAGACGGGGCCGCTCGTGGTGGAGAACCCACGGGATTACTCCACCGAGCTCAGCGTCACTATCGCTGTGGGAGCCTCGCTGCTGTTCCTCAACGTGCTGGCTTTCGCGGCCCTCTATTACCGCAAGGACAAGCGGCGGCAGGACTCCGGCCACGGGCAGCCCAGCCCGCAGCGCCAGACCACCTCCAACGACATTGGCCACCACGCGCCCGAGGAGGAGATCATGTCGCTGCAGATGAACCAGACGCACCATGAGTGCGAGGCGGGGAACAGCAACGAGGGGGCACTGCGCCTGGCCTCGCTGCCCGACTACACACTCACTCTGCGGCGCTCCCCGGACGACATCCCCCTCATGACCCCCAACACCATCACCATGATCCCCAATTCCCTGGTGGGCATGCCCAACCTGCATCCCTACAACACCTTCACAACCGGCTTCAACTCCACCGGCCTGCCGCACTCCCACTCAACCACCCGCGTATAGCTTTAAGGAGGCCAGGGGCAGCCGGCGCAGGCGGGGGAGGAGGAGGCGGCGGTGGCAGGGGAGGAGGAGGAGCAGGAGGATGAACGAATGGAGGAGAGGATTGTGTTTTATAAATATCGCAGGGAGGGGGAGGGCTGCGAGGGGGAGGGGAGGGGAAGGGCATGAGTCGGATTAAAACGTGAAGAGATTTAACTAGACTTTTACTACGAGGAGAGTTGCTGAGAGCTCTCTATGGATGTCAAGTTGTGCAGAGCTGCCAAAATCAAACTGCTTCCCTTCTCCTGGTCGGGGGAGGGAGTCTTTCTGCAGTGTTTTTTTCTAAAATAATCATTTTAAAAGCCTTTTTAAGCAGACTGAGGAGATATCAACACTTTTTTCTTGAATTCATAACAAAAACAAAGAGAAGTGCTTTTTATTTCCCATCCCTTCCTCCTGCGGGAGACACATCTCGAACAATGGCCTCTACGTCAATATTCGCGAAATGTTTTTAATTGCTTCTTTGTTTTGTTTTTTACGTTTCAATGCCTTACAAAAGCTTATTCTTTTTTTGTCATTATTTCTATTCCCTGAGACTATTCCAAGTGGAGTGGAGTGTGTTACAAGCCGATGAGACTCAGAGATGAGAGACTGAATCCAGGATGGGAACCTAGAGGACATGCAGATGTAGAGATTTTAAACCCATTTTGGGAAACTCATTTTTTTTCTTTCTGTTGCGTACCAACACAACAGCCACACAAATGGTGTTCTCTCTTTTTTTTTTAATCTCGTATAGAAATAATTTGTCTGGGACAGCTCTTGCCGGGAGATGAGAAGGCAGAGATAAATACTATGTTACTGTGATTGTTTTGTTAAGAAAAAAGTGCATCTTTTACAGCCAATTTATCTGTTAAGCTATCTGATATTATCTCCACAAAGTGTGCACGTACACATGCTGCTTAGAGCACCTGTGTGTTTGTGTGCATGTGAAAATGATTTCCTGTTCCTTCGCGTGCAAGCGTGGTTAAGAGGCTGAGATAAAGGAAGAGACACATTGTCGGAACTTGCAAAAGCAAGAGTGGTGAGTGAATGAGGCTGTGTGTGTGTGAGTGAGTGTGTGAAAGAGAGAGAGTGTTTGTGCGCGTGTTTGTGTCCGTGCACCTGTTTTTCTGTTTGTAGGTTGTATAATGTGGTTTTGGGGGGTGGTGGGGGGGTGGGGGCTGAGTACTTTCTCATGTTGTTGATTTTGGTTCACCACCAGTAGTGTTTCTGCTGCGTCTCTGGGTGTCTGTCTTTGCGAAATAGCACTTTTGTTATTTTCAAAATTATATATGTCTAATTTTGCTTAAAGATTACAAAAATAAATCTATTATTTTACGTGTAAGAGAAAAAAAATAGCTAAAGATTCAACTGAACTAACTGACATGATTCCATTGATTTTGTAAGAGTTCCTCTTCAAAAGCAGACAGTGGCCTGTTTGCACTGAATAAACCTACATCAGTGCACACTTGTATTTCTTTGAATATATATATAAATATGGGCATACATACATATATGTATAGGGCTTCTATGGAGATATCACTCCCACTTACAAAACAATGAAAACACTGTTCAGACTACAAAGCACCAACACAAATAATTTCTATGTATTGTTGTTGTCATTTGAAACATCCTAAGCCAAGACCGCTCTAGGTGTCTTTGTAAGAGCTCTATATGTATATTTATGTATAAAATATTTAATATTTATTTATGTATACCAGATGCATACATGCTGATTGTGCCATGTGCCAAATTAAAACTGTAAAAAATGAAGAATATAAAGTTTCACAAAACTTTTTCTTCTCTCTTGATCAAAGTTCTTTTCCTCCCTTTTATGACTTTTTTATTATTTCCATTTTGAATGAGTTAAAAAAGAAATATTCTTGCAGCAAGTGCAAGTCTCCCCCCCCAGGACTTCCTCTCTACCTCCCCTTTCCTATCTCCTCTCCTCCTCCTCCTCCCTCTCTCCTCTTCTCTCGCTGAAACCTTTGAGAAAAACAGGCTAACAGCTTGGGGCCTATCTGCGTGCATAACTCCAGATTTTACTGTAATTCATGCAAAGTAGCGCTGCAGCAATGGGAGATTGTGAAAAGATTGCCTTGATGTACTCACATTGCATCCTATTATATGTTCTTCTCGGGGAGAAAACTGGAGTTATTGATTCTGTGAGTAAAACTGACAATTTTCATTAAGTATCTCGGCGTAGTACAGATTGTCTTCTGCGCTACAGCCAAGCGCCGTAATGTGACCTGACCAGTGATCCTAGATCAGCGTTGCAATTCTTAGGTACTTCATGCACATAGACCTCAACATTTTTATGAAGTATTCCATTACAACTTCCCCTGGTATTAAATGATTGGAGATGCAGCCGAGCGCGAAGCACAGTCTGGTCAGCTCATCACCGATCCCTGCCTGAAAGAGAGAAGGGGTTATTTGAGGGAAATTGCTTGGAGACTGATCTATGTGAGTCATCTTGTTTTTGCTCATCCTGCCTTATATGGGGCTCACCTCCTAATCAGTCGCCGTCTTCAGCTGAGCCGCAGACACGTAGGAAGAAAACAAGCAGCTACCTGGAGCTGCCTCATACATACAGATACATACAGCTTTGATAATGCGCCTGTGCTTATGTAAGGAGTGGGCCGTGCAAATAGTCAAACTCGCTTCAGTAGTAATAATATCAGTGGCACCTTGTTTTTGTGTTTTTTTAGAATTTAAAGTTTTGGTTTCATTTGTCAAGGTTTTGAAAAATTGGCCTCCTTCTGCAGCCATGGCAGTACAATGCAGGGTAATGGAATTTCATTTGCAATGCTCACAGCATTGAAATATGGCATTTTTTAACCATTTTAAAATAAGTATTACAAAGAAAACTTCCTTGTTACCAGAGATGGCCTGCAGATCACAGTCTTCTAATATTTCAGCTGTTTTTAGGCACCAAGTAGTTCAGGAAAAAAAAATGTGGTTTTGCTTATACAGAGTAATTCATTCTCTCATTAAGTTGTATTTGGGCAAAAAAAAAGAAGAAGAGAAAAAAAAAGGAAGATCTGATTCACTGTCATTACCTGTCCAACATCAAATGGCTGACAGACCAAATTAGCGACTAGCTGGTGAACATGGTGAAGCATTTAGCAGCTAAGAGCCAGATATTTCCCTCAGGAGCTGGTAGAAAGTGAAAATTGGACATATATTCATCTGGTAGCCAGACACACAGCACTAAATGATTGTTAATGTTGCTCCATATCTGTGTAATTAAACTGGGTCATGTCACTTGAAAAGGTGATTTTTGAGTTGTATGGCCAAAAAAAAAAAAAGAAAAATCTGTCACCGTCACAAACATTTCATGATTCATTATCTTTTTGTAAGGAAAGTCCCCCTGCTGACGAGGGCCGCGAGATGTGGCTGAGGATGTGTCAAAACACGTTTTGTTCTGTTTGTCTGTTTGTTCGCTGCAGTTTGGGTGAACCGACCCTTTAGGACAGGATTTGACTCCAAGTAAACTCGTCTGATCCGTCTGCAGCGGTGGGAGGTCAGTTTCCGTTGGCTCCAGCACACACACATGCAGTGGCACTGGGCTAAAATTGAGTGGTGGAGTTGAGAGTGAACTATCAAAGGGAAGAAATGTCATGGGAGGGCAACTTGTTTTTTGCCATGTAATTTTCCCATATGCCATTAAAGCAGAGCAGATGTCACTGAGTACTGGCAGGGGTAGACCTGGCGGCCTCTGGGACACGGTTTGGGATACATGGCCCTGTGAAGAGCCACATAATTAGGTGCCGGACCAAAGGGGAAGACCATGGAAAGTGCAGCGGTGTGGTGCAGCGCGAGAAAACGGGGTCAAACTCCTTGAGAAATCAGACACCTGAAAGCTTGATGAAATTAGACCAAACCCTCTCTGACAAGAGTCACCAGCAGGAGAAAAATGTGACAGTTATGAGCCAGACAATTTTCCAACAGTCGAGATTTGTTTGCAGTTCAGTGAGTGTGTTTCGAAAGTGACATCATTCAAGTATTGGCTGGAATACCCCGATGGGGTTTGTGACTGCCTCGACAGCACTGAAGACAAACCCAGCCTAGGAAATGGATGTGCCAAATTACACGGTGCCACCCGCTGGGAGAGAGCTGCGGGTGTGTGTGTGTGTGTGTGTGTGTGTGTGGGTGGGTGGGTGTCCATGTGTGCAAGTATTGAGAGTTTTATTTCTACCGCGGCGAACGTGTTGTTACCTATATTTCCTCTCACCGTCTGCTTCACCCTCATCTCTCTCTTCCTGTGTCTCATTCGTCTTTGCTCTCTCGCTTCTTCTTGTACTTTCATGCAGCTTTTTTTTTTTTATCCTCCCTTGCACAAAATTCATTCTGAGCAACTCTACCTCTGTCTCACACAGACATGACAAGCCCAATTTCTCCTTCCCCCGCTTTGCAAGTGCTATAACGTGGACTACTTGCTCATTTCCTATCATTTAAGGTCTAATTTTGTTGAGTTACTATGTTTCTCTGTGGACTAAGAAGCCAATTAACATTACTTATTGGGAGGCAGAGTAGAACCAGTCTCTGAACCAAAACTCTTGTAGTTTAAATTGGAAAAGCCTGTTTTTCTCCAAAGGGAAATCACACTGCATTTTGTCAAAACATCAATAATCTATTATTTCCATGTGAAAAACGCACTCTTGACAATTTTCATTTGTACCCACAGAGCATAGACAAATCACTGGCATATTTTTTTTCAGGTTCTCCTAACAAGGAGCATCATGCACTGGAGCTTTTCTTTCGTTGTTGGCATCAAACCCAGATACTGGAAGACATTTTTCACTACAACCTAGGACTGAAATCAAGAAAACCAATGGTCTTTGAGCCCAAATACATCACAGTAAATCTCTGTTATCTCAGTGTCATTGTACAGATTACTAAAGATGCCCTGTTACTTCTATGTTTATGTCCATAGAATGTATTTATAATCGCGCAAACTGGAGTAATCAAAATAAAATATCTATTCTTTCTGTATCTTATTGTGGTTCTCATGAATATAGAACATGACATCCATTTTCAGTGGGTGTGAGACCAAGAGGTTTGGTGCTGATAATAGTGTTTTGTATATTTTTCATCCTACAAAATGGTTATAGAGAGAGCATTGCAATCCACGAGAGCATCTCCGTAAGTGCTGTATTTGAGTGCTCTGCTCTGCCAAAAAAACAAAAAAAGGGCATAGTTTTTGCATTAAAGGATAACGCTGGCATATTTGATCTGTTTTATTATTATGAAAAAATCCCACAAACAGACCAAAATCAACAAGGAATTACAAGAACTGACTGCGAAGCCCCAGCCAGATGTAGCGTACGCCTTTGTGCCGTTGAACTCGCTGTCATCCAAAAACTATTAAAAAAACGCAGAGAAAAGAGCCAGCCTGGTGCACTGGGTGACATATCCTTTAATTACAATGAACACAGACAGTGGCGCTCCCCTCGCAGCTCATCAAACTAGCAAAGCGAGGAGACACATCCCACCCACCACAAGCTCACCACCGCCTGCCCAACACGGAGTTACTGTCCAGCGAAAAAGCTGCAGCGGAGTTCAAAATAAACTGGAGTATCACCCAATGGCTTGGCCGTTTTATGTGTTTTTAATGGCTTTTGGAAGACGATGGAGTTCTGTGGCACAGAGGCATAAGCTACAAGCTGTGGTTACACAGACAGCACTTGTTAGCAGGATAAATTCATTGCTGTTTCTGGTCTTTTAATGGGATTTGTTGGTAAAAATAAAAAAGATAATATGCCACAAACATGATCCTTTAAATACGCTGGGGGCAACAAAGAGTAGCAGCCTTACGGAAATGGGACAAACTCGAGTGTAATGTGCTGTTCAACTGTAAAAGGGGCTGGCTGGGTTTCTATGGAGGTCCAGTGAAGAACAGTTGCAGCCTATAGTTCATCTAGTACAAGCAGTCCCACCTGCCCCCGGCCTAAAGCTGCCTGTCGACTACATAATGATCTGCCCTCTGTAAGATGGATGGCCTGGAGATACCACTGAGGCTGCTGAGACTAAAGCCTGTGCGCTCCCAGTGTGTGTGAGGGAAGTAACAACAGCAGGCAACAAGCACATTTTAAGCCTCTACACAGTATCCATCCTGTTTCCTGTCCAGAAAACCGTGTTGCCACGACATGCGGCTTGACGGCTAATTTTTCCTAACGCTTGTTCTGATGGCGGGATGGGAGACGAAGTTGCCCAGCGAGATTCTCAACTTCTTGGATGTTTTGCTCCTCCTCTAACCGCTCCCATTATTCACAGCATTATCTTGCAATTTCAGAGCTATTTTACAAAGTCGTTTCCTCGCCAGCTGAGGCCGGGCCCGGAGCTATCTCTCAGTTGCATCAGCTGGAGTTCACCATCAGATGGCAGTCCACTAATGCCTGTCTCAGATGTGGGTTACTGGTGGCAGGGGAGGGTTGCGTCAGTGGACCTTTGGTGTCTGAAGTCGCTGGCCCGTGCTGCTCCGGTGCAGACTACAGAGGACTCCCAGAGGACTTCCCGAAAGTATCTTATCACTTAGATCACATTACAATGACTTTCAGTGGCACCAATTTGATCTTAAGTGCTAATCCAGGCTACCAGGCTTTTCACAGATCTTTCAGATCAAATACGCTGCGAGTTTGACTTCAATATCTGAGCTTACTCTACCCCCCAAAAAAAAATCTGTACCATTTTTTTCCTCTGTGAAATACTGGAAACATCCTTTGAAGTTAAGCCTATTTTTGCCCCGAGAGGCAGAGACATTCATTTGTCAGTGATGCCTAAATGTTAGTCCTGTGCAGTGAATTTTTCCAATTTTTTCTGACAAATTGAATAGATGTTTGCATGGTAATTTTTTACCCAAACAGACCCAGATATTGTTAATACTTAATCATAAAGTTTAATAAATGTCTGACCTCATATAACTTCTTTCTTCTTCTTTTTAAAGATACAGTAGTTTTGTATCTAATATGAATTCTACCATGTCTTAACTTACAGGCCCTTCATGCTCCCTGCTCTAGAATAGGCTTAAAAATCCTCTTTTACCATCAGATATTATCAGTCATAAAGCCTATCGATTGGTCATGACATCCAAAAGAAACTGACAATTCATCAGTGAGGCAGTTTGTTTCTACAAGCAATTCTTAAGTCAATGCCTGGTTCTTAAGATTTGCACACATTTGTTTCTATTCGCTCGGCTGAAACTACTAACACGCTGGAAACATTTCTGTGGCAGCAAAGATACACTGGGACCTTTGCATATGACTGACAGCTTAGTAGCTTGGTACATTGCTGTAAAGAACACAGTTTTTCCTGCCCACTAGGTAGCCCATGGCATTTGCCAAAACTACACTCACTGTCACTTCCATTCACACATCCACATCTTTTCACGGCTCGCTTTTCCTGCCCTTTCTCAACAGTGTTTGATGTACAACTGGTGCTTAAACTGGACCTTATTTTGAATATAGAGACTCTCTGAGATCCAAAAATGGCGTTTTCTCTGCATATGAGCTCTCTGACAGTTTTTGTTTTGTTTATTCGCTTGAGTTTCAGTAATGAATTCGAGTAAATTGCCTGTCTGAGTTGAAAGAGGAAGGGTGAAGCGGCTCAAGAAATCCCCAGTCAGCAGTGATGTAATGGCTCATTTAAAGTCCGGGGAAGGCTGGATGAGTCACATTCTTTGGGAATGAACTCCTCTGAAAGTAGTAGAGCTGGCTTCCCGTCCCATACAATGAGGACTGGGGAGTCAGACAGCAAAACAGGAAATGACTTGGCTATAGCCAGAGACTTGGAGATTCACGTAACAGCAACCACAATAATCCAAATAAGCCGCTGAAATGTTTCCATGGTACTAATGACCTTAAAATGAAGGAGTAGTGTTTTTTCTTCTGAATGAGTGTTGCATCATAGGTCAATTTCACTTTTAAAACTTTAGGTTATTAATGTTTTCTGATTCTGTGACAGGTTTATTTTACATCGGCGCATTTTTGTAAACACAGCATAAATATAGGTATACATGTTTTAATTTAAAAAACAAACAAAATACTGATTTTGCATGACTAAGACAAATCAATCAGTATACAAATATCACAGAATATCACAGATGTAGCATTTCCACCACAACACAGCGTCTACAATCGTGCTAGATCGGCTTGTAAGCTGAAACCTCAATGCTATAACATCATCACACCAACATGCTCACAATGACAGCGCTGCAATGCTGATGTTTCACAGGTATAACTTTCATCATGTTCTAGTCTCACATCTTAGTGTTGCAATAATTAGAAGTACACCAAAAGCTGAATGGGAATTGCAAGTGTGTGTGCATAAATGAAGCTGAAATGAAACAGAAATTGCTACCTGAGTATGGCGCAATATGAAAAGTAATTCAAGTAAATAAAAATATGTGGGCAACCCAGTTGCTTGAAGCTAATTTCATGGTAATCTATGCAATAGTTGTTTAAATATTTCACTCAACACCGCAAAATGCCCCCTAATGGTGGTGCTGGAGGAAATGTCAGGCGTTCACCTCACCACTGACTGATCGCCATCCCAGGTGCACGCCACCAAAACAGTGAAGGAATATACGGCTGTTGTACTCACTGTACACTGTACGACTGTACTGTCGTTAGTGCTGCTGCAGTTCAGATCACTGTTCACTGTCCTGTTACGTCACAAAATTCAAAATATCTGAAGAATGTTTTTACAGGATTTATGGCTTACATGAATATCTGACGCGATGTCGAAGTGGTGTCATATGAGGGACGTTATTTCACAGCACACTACCAGCTCCTTTTATGGTTCAAGTTTCTCGTTCGGCCTTATGTGAGTTCTGCAAGAATAACAAAGCAGTGATCTGAGTCCTTGATCCGGGCTCAGGGACTGGCCTCAGTTATGTAAGACGCCGTCAGAATCTGACAATTTCAGTGTGTGTGTGTGGGTTGGGTTGTGTTAGTGGGTCGGTCGGGTGTGTGTATGTGTGTGTTGGACGGTTGAGCCAGCTAATTCCTTGGGAGAGCGTTGTTAGCCTGGACCATTTGGGGAGCTCTCAGGGGAGAGGCGTCGCTCCAGTCTCTCATCAGGCAGATGACAGAAGACTGCGTGCTCTGCATGCTGCTCTCATCTCGGCCATGATAGCCCGACTGCACAGGCCATATCTCTGCTTCATTTACTCATTGTCTGATAATCACAAGTGTCTCCTTTCTGCTATACTCAATTACATCTTCATTAGCTTGCTAACTCGCTTAAAACAAACCAGTATTGTGTGTGGAGATTTTAAGTCTATGTGACATTTATTACCAAGAAGTCTGAGTCTATAGGTGAGGGCCAAAAGGGGTACAACATGATATTTATTATGTCTTCATCTCTCAAGACCGTTCATTGTCTCATCATAACATCAATTCATTTTAATTTATCAGCTAATGAACTCTGTTCATTCATCATTTACTCTGTCTGTTATCTAAACAAGGCGACTGGCTGACATATTGGCCTCTTACTTTGGTGCGCTGCCAATCAAATGCTGTCTCACAGTAATTAGCTAAACAATGGGGAGGTGTTCCCATAAGACAAACTGATATATTACATCAGATCCCACTGAAGAGCAATCTAATAAAAAATCTTACAGCATAATTAGCTGCCGGTGACTTTTCGTGTACAATGAAATGACAGTGTGGATTAGAGCAGGTAGGTGTGGAGCAGTGTCAAGTACCAGGCGGGATGCGAAGCTTCAGAACTGAAACACATTGTCACCAAACCAGCGCCGGACACACAGTGAGAATTCCAATCAGATGCCATTCAGTTTTGTTCACGCCGCACCGTCACATTCCTCGCCATTGAAAACAGGATGTGCCCTTCGTCTGTGAGGGAAGTTCCATCGTGTCAAAGCCAACTTTGTTTGTTGCTATCCTGAACAGCTGTGGCCTCAATCAGTCATCCTCGCCTCCCTCTAAGTGGAACAGACACCTCAGGAGGAGCAGGTTACTCTACACCACCCTCGTGTAGTTCCCGATTGTTTGAACACTCATTTTCCCTTTTGGTCTCTTTCTGCTCCCGTTATTCCTCTTTGCTTCACAGTAATGTCACATTTTTAGCTCATTTGCTCTCGCCACTGTTCCCCTCTCTCCCTTTCTCCCCAAACTCTCGCATCCCGGTCGGAGGAGTTAAACAGTTGGCGGGAGTTCAGAGCGGTGAACTTTCTGAACAGTGTCTTTTAATGAGACATAAACAGACAAAGAGCAGTATCTTAAATGTCCAGCCTTCCTTCCTTCAGCCACTGCCACTAACATGCTGTCAAAAAGCAGGTCCACCCAAGCAGTCTATCCTCAATACATCACCAGGGCCGGAGGTGCAGATGACGGGTCCAACCAGCTCGCTGTCCGGGGGTTTTTAAGGAGGAAGCAATGACAAATCAATAAACTGCTGGTCCCTGGCATCTCTGTTTCCAAGAGGGCAAAACTTTTCCTTGGCTTTCAGTGTCTCATGTGGGATCACACAAGGCTGTATAGATAAATGTTTGTTTGTCTGAGGCTGCTGATTGTTGATGTAGTTCCTCAGTCATCAAATCTGGCAGTTCCATAGTGGACTAAAACTGATTTTGCATACTTTCAGCACCTGTAAATGGATTACACTCAGTAGACCCAAACTACAGCAAAATGACAGCAGAATAAAAACACAACCATGATGGAAAACTTCCAGCCAGTAAACCGCTGAGACGTTCTTGTACAAGCGACTCAAACAGAAAAAGAACAATTTCCTTCCTCCAGTTCAAAGCTAGGATTTGGGGGTTGGGGTGGGGGGACTTATAGCAACGTCAAAAGCCCCCGCAAAAGAATTACAGCACAAAGTCCAAATGAGCATTGTTTCCCACAGTGCGACTGACGCACTTCCTCTTTAAGCTGTCTTCACATGGTGTCTGAGCTAAATTTGTGGGTTTCCTGATTTTGTGGCAGAAGTGAAACTCAA
This sequence comes from Amniataba percoides, assembly GCA_037176925.1. Classification (NCBI taxonomy): domain Eukaryota; kingdom Metazoa; phylum Chordata; class Actinopteri; order Centrarchiformes; family Terapontidae; genus Amniataba; species Amniataba percoides. The sequence goes on along the minus strand of JBAJHX010000053.1, from coordinate 16,201,618 downwards.
AGCGTAATCAGAACAGACATACAGGAAGCTTCAGTACAGACTAAGAAGAATGGGTGAAAGGCTCCTGAGATATGTGGTGTGACAGTAGCAACAGTCAATTTAGGGGATGGTGAAGGTGTAGGCACATTGAATATAATTTGTTGTCAGTACTGTCAGGAGTGTTTTTTAGAAACGTGAAAGGCTTTCAACATTGCGTGTGTATGTGTGTGTGTAAAAAGTCACACGTGACCAACAAGGCCAACACTTTCCCTTCACTGAATCTAGTCTAAATTTAGTTTTTAATATATGGTGTGTGTGTGTGTGTGTGTGTGTGTGTGTGTGTGTGTGTGTGTGTGTGTGTGTGTATACATATGTGTGTATACATATATGAATGCAAAAAAAGAAATGTGCTATGAAATTTAATTAAAGTTAAGCTTTATTTATATGTGCAGTCATCTGTACAATTTACATTATTAAAAAAAAGGATATTAACAAGAAATGTACATTGGAAACACCAGCACATAAATGGCATTACACAGCAGACCCGAACCCCTTGGATTTGAAATTAGTTTGAACCTAAAGTGCCATCTGTAGTTCTGAACTAAAACAAAGATCAGCCTCCATTGAAAAAACATGGCACAGAGGATTTAGGGCTCTTAACTGGAATAGTACATTTGGGAATTTTATATGTGGTGTGAAAATGCCCATACTCTGGGCAGCGTTGTTTTTTCTCTCTCTCTCTTCCTGGACAGATGGAGGCTTTGTCTGGTTTCGGGAATATGTCACACATCTTGGATCCGATGCTACGGGGACGCCGTCTTGCCGGCTGGACGTGGCGTCGCCAGGGGTCTGAGGGTGTTCTTGCATTTAGGAATGGAGTGCCCTTTTAATTTCTGATGTTAACCTTTTCCCCTGGAGCAGCCAGGGGAGCATTTGCTCCCTCGGATCTGCTCTGGTGTAGATCTACGTGTCTGCTCTGCAGTAGCCATCCGTGTCGCCCCCAGCCTGTTTCTCCCCCTCCTTTCCACGTGGCTCTTTCTGTTCACATTTCTGCAAAGGAGAGAGGAAGAGAAAACTACAAAAGCTCAGGGGCCAGAATAAGAGTACACAGGCATATTGACACAAACACGCACTGACTAATAAGTGAGGCTTGTAAAGATACAGGGGGAGTAACGATTAATTTGTAACATTAATTCTCTCTGCGTCAAGACCACTGATAGCGGAGGATGTATGTTTTGTTCTTTGTGGTTTGTGCGCGTGCACGGGGGCCATGCATGAGTTCACGGGCCTCTGGAACACCACTGCTTTAGTGCTGATAGTGGGATCACGATGCTCATGTATTCAAGTGTGCTATTATCACTAAAGGTCGTGCAGATAGTCCACCTGAGTCCCCAGACATGGCATTTACACACAAGAGGTGCTCAGAGATAAACAGGGTTGTAGGGGAGAGGTGGATAGTACAGGGTGGAAACAAAGTGCTACAACTACACACTCTGTTTTTCAATGAGTGACAAAATGTGCACTCTGCCACCACTGCACAGCCTTAAGTGCAAAAGGAATAAAGAAATACTGAGTGATGGCGCAGGGGAGGTAATTCTCTCATATACATACCTGCAAGTTCCTGGTCCAACATGTTGATATAATTCTCAAGTTCACTTGTGTCTCCCAGCTTGGCTGCGGAAAGAAGACAGAAAGGAATTTGAGAAACTATAGGAGGGGAAAAAACAGCAATGGAACATTTTTTAGTGGAGAAACGTGGCTCAGTTCAGTGGTATTTCCTTTTGGACCTAGAAGCTGAAAAAGTAATCTAAGCCCCAGAATTACATATGAACTAAACTGCTTTTCGGCTGGCAAAATAATTCTCAGCTTCTTTTCTACAAATGGAGGTAAAGCTGATCTTAAGCATTATAAAACCTCGACAGCTTGATGGATCCAACCGGGATCTAAAATCTGCAAACATCTTAAGGTATTTTGTGTAAACACAGGCAGAGCGGTCACCTTCTTGTTTCCATCCATTGAGATTTAACGGTCGTCTGTGCATCTGCATGCAACAAAATACAATAGCTCTCATTTGTGCATGCACACCTGAGCCAGCCTCACCACTGCATAACGGCACAAATAACCCCTGCAGGGGACTTTGAAAGACAAGGGGGTGGGGGGGGTGGGGAGGTGTGGGGGGGGGGACTTAGACGTCACAGCAGCAGCGGCTTTGTTGTGTAAAAACAAAAGGGCTCCCAGCCTAATGTAGAGTGTTTTTTTGTGTGTGTGTGGCTGTGATAGTGATCTGAGCTAAAGTGATAGCGATCACTGTAAGAACGAGGGCTATCTGGATGGAGATGGGGCTGATGGGAGTTTCTAGTACCTTTCGGTGCCAGTGCTATGCCTGCTGTGTGAAGCTCCTCCTCGCTGGTGTTCAAACTGTTTCCCAAAGAAGCTTCGCTGCCTGGGGGGGAGAGAAAGAGTGAGAGAGAGAGAGAGAGAGAGAAGGGAAAGGAGGGAGTGAGCGGAGATAATAAACAGAAGACAAGCACTAAGGCCAGCCCATGCAAATGATAAGCAGCAACAGTGACAACAATTTGAGCACAATGCAGGAGTTGCACACAATGATACTGACATGCAGCAAAATGAAAGTAAACACATGTTCCCTGTTAGCAACTCCCAGGTGTCAGCCCGTTGAAACGTTTGGGGCCTGAAACACTTTCAATAATGATGACGCACGGGAGCAGAAAAAACACACTTCCTTCCTTTATCTTATAACTGTCGACAAATGCACAATGGCAGCAGCAACAAAAATAAAGTAATAATAAAAAACCCAGACGATTACAGAAGATTGCTTATACATAATTGCAGTTCATTCCAGTACACAGCCATTGTCATGAGCAGAACAGCCACTTTCATTGACATGTACAAGGATGTGTCCCCTTGTGCCATTAATTTCATGGAAATGAAAAGTGTCAAGCTGCAGTTGTTTGGGCTGATAAAGGGGCTCAACCGGCACCCGTGGGGCCTCCATGCAGCCTCACTCACTGCTAAATAATGCGCTGAATAATGTGTTTACTTCGCCCCTCCACCCCACATACTTTATACAGTAAACACTATCCTGATCAACTGTCACTCACTGTAGTCAGAGTCCTCCACTCCGCTGTCTTCGCCCTGCCCCGTGCGACTTTTGGCCTCCTGCAGGACGTGTTGGTAAGCATGAGGTTTGCTCTGAGACGGGGCCTTCAGCTCCGTCACCACATCCTGGAACTCCTGCAGCAGCTCGCCAAGCTCGAGCTCTAAGTCTGCGGAAAATGTGACAGCAGCAGAAACCGCATTACTGCACTGTAGGAAAATGTTCAGATGGGCCTGAAGTTATTCCAGAATGCCGAGCCAAAGGTCTGAAGCATTGAAAACTTTTTTTAAAATGAAAGAAAAATGTAGAAAAAAACATGGATATTTCCTGATAGAAGAAATAACTTACTAACCCAAATAACTTCTGGGGGAGAATGAAATTATATAAAAGCTATGAGCCTAAACCTGTAGTTTATGTCAGTGGGTTTTATCCTAAAACTTGTCATGTGTCAAAATAAAACCAACAGCCCATGAGGCATATAAAACATCTAACAGCCTGTAAAACACCTGGGCTGCAAACTGCGGTAAACAAATATCACATTTTAAGTCTTATGTTCTACGCTTTGGGCCGTAATAAAGCAACATTTTGCCCATTTCTTGAACAAATGCACAGTCACAAAATAACGGTCACAGTAGGGCATGGACACAGCTCAGTACAGCCACCATTTGATCACATCACAGTTATTTTATTGGGCTTAGACGAATATGACAAGCTTTAACATTCCCCTATGAGATACAGGAGGGCAATGAGAGAGGCAAATCGTAGACAGATACAGGACACACGAATTAAGAAACTACCTTCAAGAGATCATGACAGAAGTTCTTTAAAAAAGAAAAGGCGGGGAATGTGTTAATATGAGAAAATAACCTAATGTGCCACGTGGCCTGTGCAAAATATATCAACAAGGAGAACATGAGGTGGAAAATTGAATGATTAAATTTAAATTTCTAACTTCTCCCTCTCACGGCAACTTTTTCAATCAACAAGAAGAAGAAAAAACTCTAAGAGGTGGCAAATAAAGGTTAGAGCCTCTCTGGCAGCATCACACGCCGCTGTGAGCTGTTGGTTGTGGCCCTCTGATCACCATCACAGCATCATCTCTTCACAAACTAAAGGCTCAAGCGGCCGCTGGGACTCACCTGCGGTAATGTCTGAGGACATGCTGGAGCTGTGCGGCGGTGAGCTGTGCTGAAGGCGGTGTGAGGTTGACAGGCAGGGCTGGGGTTTTATTATAGAGCCCCCTCACACACACACACACACACACACCCACACACACACACACACAGCTCAGCCCTCAGACCGGCCCAGCCAATCATGTTGCAGAGAAACCTCAGAAGACTACAGTGACTGGAAAAAGACAAAAAAAAAAAAGAAAGAAACAGAAAAAAGTGGGCGGAAAGTTGAAAGAGAAACCATACGCAAATAAGCTGCTCTGCACCTCAGGTTGAGGCTTATACAGCTTTTACTCATGCTCTCAGATGAAGAAAGAAACTTGGTGTAGACTTTTAAAGTCGATCATTTAGTATTCCTAAGAGACTTATTCCTGTTTTTTTTTTTTTTTTTTGGTCGCAAGGAGCTTGCTACAATAGGATTTCACAGAGGACCTTAAAGAGTCACTCTGAGTTGGAGTGAAGCTTTATTGTAGGATAAAAGAGTGATGGTGATGATCAGTCCAGGAACTTGTGCTGTTGAGAGTCTGGTCACACTGAAGTCAGCTCGCGTCATCCTAAAATAGCCTAATTATTAAAAAGAAAAAAAATATCTGTCTGTGAGCTACATAGTTTCAAAGTTCCTTCCTCTGACTAGAGACAACTTACTTGAATAAAGGGCACTTTAAATATATAAATATACATATATATGAGGTCTGTCCATGTGTCTGAGGAAACTGAGATGATCTAATTGTGCAGTCAGTGCTGCAGTACTCTGCTATGCCGACAGAGGCTGCTCAAGTGCAACTTCTGCTCAAACTCCCGCAGCTGTTCAGTGTCCATGGGCCATGTTATGTAACTTTAAGTGAAGTTGCATTGCATGTGAGACCAGTGGGCCTGAAGTGAAAGTAGTAGAGCAAAGTACTGCATTATTGCAAAAATATATGCCGTATCAAAAGAACTCACTTATTTAGATCGTATTTTATGTTATACTGTGTCGTGTTGTAATTGTATTTGTATACACTGTTTTGTTGTGTTACATTTCAGCGTTGTAGCTAACAGAGGTGGCCCTAATTTAATATACCGCGGGGCAAGTTTACTTATGTAAATTAATCATATTTCACCACATTTTGAATCTGAAATCTAAAGACTATGAAGTGACTAAAGCTGTCAGATTAAAGTGCAGTATTACTGTCTGAAATGTTCTTTAACTTTTATCTGAGTTCTTTTTACCAGTGATGTTCACAAGAAGTGGAAACTACCAGTTTATATCTATATATGTGTCCATGTGACTGCAGCAAAAACAAGCATTAAACACTGTTATTGGTGTTTCTTCTAAAGACTACATCTGTTTGGTTTGAGACGCCTCTGGATATCTGGACAGACGGCAAATCTGAGAAAGAGAAAAAAACATTCAGAGGCAGTAAAAACATTATGAAGTAGTTAAAATAAAAAGGTAGCAGGTGTGCTGATGAAAATAGGTGTGTAAGCACATTTGGTTTTAGCACTTTAATCCTCACCCGTATACTTTAGTGGCAGGCCTCATGCTTACTCATTGTTTTATTCTTTAGCAACGCTCGAGCTGATACGAAAACATGTGTTCCACTCATGCAGGTAAACCTGTTGTTCTTCTGCCTTCTCCTGTGACAGCCTGACACGCAAGGTAAGTGTCGTAGGAGGGGCATGTCATGAATTATGCCTTCAGCTGTGCAGGTTTAGGTTGCTGCCTCGGTCCTCGGTGTTCACTCGCTGCCGGGGAACTTGGATAACATGTGTGAGGGCGATGGGCCATGGGACTCCTGATAATATGAACTGGGCTGGACTCCTGCAGGTCAGTGTGTCAAAAGCAATGCGAGGTCTATCCACTCTGGTGGTGTCTAATTACGGTATCAATGTTTCTGATTTAGTGAAAGACTCTAGCTGGAATGTGTTTTTTTGTTTGCCTTTTAGTGCGCAATTTTGAAAAACAGAGATGCTCTGAATGTGTGATAGACCACCCAGAGAGGCACTGAGGAGTTTTGGGGGGGGTATAAGAAAAAAAAAACCCATTCAGAGCCTCTCAAAGATGAAAAGAAAACCTGATCCAAAAAATGTGCATATGTTTCTGCAGTGTCTCAAATATTTTTGAGAGTTAAATACGTGCTTTGCCATTTCCTTTTATTTTGTGCATGTTGTTTGTGTGTGAGAGTAATTGGTTGGAGATAAGTGAGGGGCATCGCGTTACCTTTATTGTGCGGTTGCCTGCTTTGAAAAGAGCTCACCGAGGCGTGAAGTTTAAACCTTATCACCACCAGGGAAAACTTCTATCCCTCTGTCAGTTTCAAGCGCAACAAAAAGACTGTCAAATCATAACTGGCATGTAAGAAACGCTGTTGCTTTTAAAAACGAAAAACAACCGCTCACAGTTTGTTTCTTCTCCCGTCAGAATCTGCTGGTTGCGGTCCATCTCCGGCATATCATATGTGGCTCTATCTGGTTTTCTGTCCCAGAGGAGCAGCAGCCCGGGACTCTGGCTGGGTCACTTAGTAAACACTTTCCACCTCCGTACCAGCTCCTGACCCAGGAGTATCTGTGGATGGACAAAAACACAGGGAATTTCTACACCACTGAGCAAAAGATGGATCGTGAGGCCCTCTGCCCTGAGGAGACAAAAGCTGAGGAATGCATTATTCTGCACAATGCCATTGTGGGGCCCTCAGGAGACCTTATACAGTTTCCTGTGATCATAGAGGACATCAATGACAATGCACCTCATTTTGAAATCAACGAGACACACCTGAGAGTCTCTGAAGAAGTGTCTGTGGGGACCAGTTTCTTATTGGATGACCTGGCTCAGGACAGGGATGCCGGACGTAACGGCGAGCTGCGTTACCACCTCGAAGATCCTGATGGAGTTTTCAGTTTGAAAGTCGAGGAAGACGAGCCTGTCATCATGCTGGTTGTGCGGACAGCTCTGGACAGGGAGACCCGGGATCTGTATCAGATGGCGCTGGTGGCCACCGACTGCGGCTCAGACCCTTTAAGCGCTACGGCAACTTTAATAGTCACAGTGACAGATGTTAACGACAACTGTCCAAGCTTTAGCTCTGACAGCCCCCGCAGTGTCACCATCCCCGGAGACTCCCCGAAGAACACGCTGGTTGCTCAGGTCAGAGCCACAGACCCAGATTTGGGCCCGAATGCGGCCATCATTTACTCCCTCAGTCCCAAAGTCTCAGAGTGGGCCAAGAAGCTCTTTAGCCTCGACAGCCTCACTGGGCACATCAGACTAACGCAGGACCTCCAGAGTGACAAGTCCGAGGAGCTGCTGTTGAAAGTGTTAGCGAGCGGCCATCACTGCCCCCCAGCAGACACTCAGGTAACCGTATCTGTGCTCCCCAAGGCGAACCAGGAGCTGACGCTTAAGATCGGGTTCATAGCGGAGCATCAAAACCAGACTCTGGTGTTACCAGAGAACCAGCCCCCCACCGTCTTAGCTGTTTTAGAGCTTGAGGGTGACGGCAGCTTTAAAGGCTCATCTCTTGCCATCGAGAGTGAGTTTCCTTTCACTTTGAGCCCACAGAATGGCAAATATCTGCTTTCCACATCAAAGCCCCTCGACTATGAAACGAAAAGTGAACATCGCATTTCTGTGATAGTGCATCGAAGATCAGCACAAGGGGACGTGATAGTTCCTTCCAGCCGTGTGATCAGGGTGATGGTGGCAGATGTCAATGATAATGCTCCACATTTCTTCCATTCTCACTATCAGCTGGAGGTGGAGGAAAACAACCAGCAAGAGATTTCACTGCTGCGGGTCTCAGCTTCAGACGCAGACAGCGGGGACAACGGCAGGGTGACTTACAGGCTGGACAAACACACGTCTGCCTTGTTTAACATTGACCCTGTAACAGGTGAACTATCTGTTTCAGTGTCTCTGGATAGAGAACAGCAGGATGTTCACACGCTCACTGTGTTTGCACGAGACAGTGGCTCTCCACCCTTGGAGTCAGTGGCCACAGTATCCATTCGTGTTCTGGACCAGAATGACAATGCACCTGTTTTTCTAACCCCTCACTTCATCTTTTTCATCCCCGAGAATGTACCCTCGTTCACCCAGGTGGGGAAGATAGGGGTGATGGACCCAGACGAAGGGGAGAATGGTAAGACAGATTTGCATGTTGTAAACGGCAGTGGACCTTTTGTTGTGGATAACACCCAGGGGACACTTCGCACCACCACCAACTTGGACCGCGAGGCGGAGGACCGCTATGAACTCTACCTGCTGGCCATCGATCATGGGCACCCGGCCGCGCTGACTTCCACTGCCAGGGTAACTATCTTTTTGGAAGACATCAATGACAATGAGCCAAAAGTGATCCTTCCCAGCAGCAACTTTTCATGCCAGACTGTCTCGCCAACAACCATCGCGGGCACCATGGTAACAAAGATCTATGCCATCGATGAGGACTCTGGGCTGAATTCTGAAATTACATACACTGTTGCAGCACCAGAGCCAGTGCAAAAAAGCAGCCCCTTCCGGGTGGACTCAAGGTCGGGGAACATCACCGTGGCTCAGGATCTTCTGCGGAAGGACCTGGGAATGCATCACCTGTTCATCGTGGTCAGAGACGGCGGGAAACCAGCTCCGCTTTATACCACCGTCTGGGTTAATCTGCTGGTCAACGAGAGCACGGAGCCCTGCCACTTAGAGAGGGCGCCCACCTGGACAGGGACACCCAACTTGGTTCAGACCCCCTCAAAGGCCCCCATCTGTGAGGTGGAGGACACCAGGTCTGCAAAGCTGACACTGCTGGTGGGCCTGGGGATGATGCTGGCATCCGCAAGCCTGCTGGTGGTGACAGCTGTTTTGTACCTGAAACAGAGAAGAAGGAGCCTGCAACAGAACAAGAGGGGGCAGATAGAGGAGAACGAGATTCCACTCAGGCTCAAAGACAAATATTACTCCGATGACTAACAGAATACAGTGAGTGTGTGCATAATCCTCACTCGTACTGTGTCAGGGATGAAATGCAAGACATTCTGAATGTTTGTCAAAAGCTTCTTGCATTTTAAAAATCAAATCTGTTGAATTATTCTGATGCAGGGTGTTCTCAAACAGTTGTCAACATCGAAACTGCAAAAAATAGGTGGTAATAAAGTTTGATCCATTTTCTGATAAAGATTCTCTTCATATGAAGAAAGGTGATAAGTGGGGTATTTGGAGTTATCAACACAGACTTACATGACGCACAGGGAACAACACAATCATTTGACACAGGTGACAGTATTATCCACAATGAGAAGCATTTCACAGCAAGGCACTGCTAAAACACCAGCATTACAGTCATTATCTTAAGGGATTATTCTTCATGACCCCTGCAGCGAGAGGAAGACTGAGGTAATCGTCCGCCAAGTTGACTGGGCCTTTCTCATATTTCCAACTCTGAGTGACGGGGAGTCTAAAGTATTTAGACGCACAAAAGGGGTTTAATGTTCCTCCGGTGGTGAGGTGATGAAAGTCTCTCAAGATGCAGCCCTGAGATGAACCACAAGAGGCCCGGTTGCACGGCCACGGACAGGTGAGAGGCGGCCGAGAGGGAGGCGCGCCGCCATCTCAAGTCACCGCCTCACACCTGTTACCCGATAGTCGCGCTGCTTCTCACCCACAGTGCTGGATGGCACCCAGATAGGCAGAAAAACCCACTGTACTGCACCCAGCCACCCAACAGGCTTGTTGTTTTGATGACAGATGTTTGGAGAGAAATCACACTGTGTTCAAAGAAATCCTCACAAAAGGCGGCCGCTCTCATGTGTTACTGATACATTTGTATGCTGGGGAACAATCGAGATATCAAACCAGGTTAAGTGATGCATAAAGTATGAATGAGTCGGGGTAAAATGTGTTTACAAATCTGCGAGCACACCATTACACAAAGAGGGCAGGCTAATTGTTTCCACTAAAGGAGGCTTTTTTTTAATCCTTACAGTATCATAAACTATTGAGAGATCCTTTCAAGATACACCTGCGCTGGAGGAAAAGGAGAAAGAGCCAGGAGTCAGAGCCTGTAAAACACAATGTACGACAACCTGGTTAGCGCAGAACAAGGCTTGTATAACATGAGTGGTGTTTCTCTGAGGATTTCTGAGCTCGCAGCTCAAAAAAAAAATCTAATAGGGTTGTACTGTCAGACTAACTACATTAGCTGAGAGGAAATAAAGAGCCCCATAACAAAATTACTAATTAAAGAAGCGTCTTTACATAAGGAATTACAGATTCCATTAGATTAAAACATGTGCAAATTAATATTTAAAGCAGGCCCATTGTGATTTTAAAACAAAAATTTCTTTGACCTGGTTGACAAAATGGCTAATATTCTTACAGGCTGGGTTTTTTTGGAGCATTATAATTCCAAATGCATTTTGATAAAACCAATTTTTCTGAAAAAAGGACTATAATTGTGGGAGAAAACGTCTCACGTGCCCGCTACAGTACAATTGCTGTGACAGGAGAAAGTCTGCCATCTACTGGGCAGAGAGGAGGACAAATCTGGCTCTTTATTTCTGGTATTTTGGCCGGAGGGTTTAGATGAATCAGAGGACAGTCTCTCACTCCGCCACAGTCAGGTCGCCTGAGATCAGTGATGTTTCCCTGCTGCACGCTGCCCTGCTCCACTCACAGCACGCCTCATTTTAATGTCTCTTTCTTTCTCTCTCTCTCTCTCTTTTTTCTCAGCTGAACATTTGATAGTGGGTTATGGGGTTGCATGGGCTGACATGGACAAAGAGACCGGCTGGCACCGACCTAAATACCCAGTGGATTATTTTTGAGATACACATCAGGGGCTTTATAATCTCAAATGACATAACTACCCATTGATGCTTTCCTTATCAAAAGACTCTGCGGTGATGCAAAGAAACAGCTGCCATCAGGCCTCATCTATGCAGTTTTAAAAGGCACAATTTGACTTTATCAGAAGTTGAGTTGTGCACAGATTCACGGTCGATGAACGCCACCTCAAGCTTGCTTTTCAAAAGTGACATTCCAGGACCAAATTAGCCCATTGAAGAGGCCACTGATAGAGGCGGTATCAGTTTTGCCAGCTGGGGTATCAGATTTTCCATGTTCGGTCCTGTATCTGTATCTCTGCAGTCAGACTGATAACATCTGACAGCTTCCTGTGAAGGTGGAACACCTGAGCACCTGACTGTCCACATGTGGCTCTGTGCTGGTGGTGTAACTTCAGGCCAATCACCTTCCCTGTCAATGTACACACAGGACACCACCTTCCTCCTCCTCATGGACCTGCATGATTCATGATCTGTTCCTCGTTTGGTTTTATTCATCAGGCTGAAAATGTTGCAATGGGCTTTTTTTTAAGCAAAAGGTCTTGACCAACCAGGGACTGTATTCCCTGTAGAGCTGGGACATGAAGCTCACATGGGGGGGGGGGTTCTTTAGTTTCTTTTTGACTTTTTTTTTTTTTTTTTTGCATTCGCACAAATCTCATCTTCCTCCGTGCAAATGCGCATCAGCAGTGAACTAAAGGAGCTTTCTGCCAGCCTGAGAGGCCTGACCTCCTCATTATTCCCCGCCTCGAAGTTCATTGAAAAGCGACATTGTTTCTTTAAGATCGCACTTGCAGTCATCGGCGGCTCTGTCCATTGTTTGGGGGGGAGGAGTGGTGGTGTTGGAGGGAGGGGGGGCAGAAAGCGAATTGAGATTGATATACGGGGGGCCGGAGACCAGTTGCGCACTTCATCGGCGGAGCAGCTGCAGCGCGGGGCAGCAGCGGGCTGAACGACGACACGTGAACGCATCTTTCCAGACATGGGTAAGAACAGTCCACCTGCACCGGAACCGGCGTGAATGTGTGAGCGTGAGACGGCGTCAGAAGTACATAAGTGTTTCTTTTTTTCTTTCTCTGTGTGTGTGTGTCAGTTTAGAGGTCGGCTGACTCGACCCGCCGATGCTCCACTGATATTATGAGATTTATTTCATGCTTGAGATGGCAGGACTACTTTCAGAGGAGGCTTGTCGCATTTGCTTTCGCTCCCAATCTTTCTCTTTTTATTTTTTTTTTAAAAAGAGCCCATCTTGGCCTCGCTGCTCGGCGTTTCCTCAGGAGGCCCGTGTTTTCATTTGAGCGACAAAGCAGACTTGTGTTTGGTCCGATGATGTCATTAATTAGTTCATGTGAAGGCGAGTAGACTGACTGCTCATGTTTGAAGTCCTGGCCTGTGTGCATGCTGAAAGCCACCTGCACCTGTGTTGATCTGAATTATTTGTGCACCCAAAAAAAGTGTAATTGACCTACTTTGATTTACTTCCTGTCTAGTGTAACAATACTGTAAATATTTGCTGGGTATTTGCTGGTTTTCTCACACTTTATCCTTTCAAACTCCCTCTTCGCCACAGTAAAGTGATCTGAAACACAGTTTGTCTCTCTCTCTCTCTCTCTGTCTCTCTCTCTCTCACTCTCTCTGACACACACACACACACACACACACTGAGCCATGCAGACGTGTTCAATTAAAGCGCTATCTCTTCGCCCCTCCTGCCATCTGTGTTTACTGTAATGGTACCAACCGCAGTCTGTCTTCCTCCATTGTGCGTGTCCGTGTGGATGCACGCATGCAAGCGTGTAATGGCACACACACGCACGCACACACTGTACCATTGTTTGTTTATGGATTTGCCTCTCCATCCTCTTCCAGCACAGACAGCTCCCCACTATCGCTTTCTTGTTCCCGTGTCTCCCCAGAAGGAAGTCTACGAGTGTGTGTGTGTGTCAAGCCTGGAGGTGCCTCTGGCCTTTGTTTGCTTGACATTGGTGGCCCTTGTACCCCCATGATGCCGTGGGACAAAGACCGTTGTCTCCGCGGCCACAAAAGCAGCCTCTCTCTCTCTTTTGCTTTGTCTCTCCTCTCCGTCCTCCTCCTTTTTCTCACACTCCGCATGCAGGGTGGTGAATGGAGTCAGGGTGCGAGCCGGGGTCAGAGCAGACACATCCCCGTGCCCTTGGCCCTTGGCATCCATTCAGACAGCACATGACTATCAGGGAGGAGGCGCAGCTTTACAGATGGAACGAAAGTCTTTAGAGCTGGAGCCCAGTCCATAGTGACAAAGTAAAAGAAGCAGATTTTCTTGAGGAGCTCGGTTCAAATGTTCAGATAAAGTATTGATGGTGTCAAGGTGTGCACTTGGTTTTGAGATATCCATCTCTAAGATTTCTACCTAACTCCACCGTAATTCCTCAGAGTTCTTATCACTGTGGATGATTCACTGCAAACTGCTGTCTGCCAGAGAAACAGTCGCCATGAAAACCTGCCAACAGCGAGCTCTCGTGAATTACCCGGCAAAACAGGAAAAACGTTTCCGGAGTGAGTTTTGAGCAATGCAGAGAAACATTTTGCTGATGAACTGAATGATTGGTGGATCCACAGATAATTCGTAATCAGTTATCAAGCAGATTCCAGCCTCTAAAGTGTGAGAAGTTGCAGCTTTTTTTTTATCACTGTGTATTGTAGATGTCCACTTGGACTCTCAGAGATTGTGGCAGACATTTATTGGCTATTTTCAGACTAAAAGTAATGAAAACACTCTTCACTTTGGATCAGCACAAAACACTCTTCTGTCTGCCCTCACTGCTTTTGGAGTGCAGGCGAAAGAATAGGGGTATCTCAGAGTCAGAGTAAATACAGTGTAAGCTACCTGCATGGCCACGATAAGAGATAAGTGAGCAAGTGTTTTCTTTTTCATGACTTGGATGGGCCAAGAATTCACACGTCTTAACGTGTCCATATGACCTTACCTCAGTGTAAAGAGAGCTAAACAACAAGTGCTGCATGGAGCGTTCTGCTGTGCATGATTTGCACATCGGAGCAGAGAGGGCCTCTCCTGTGCTGTCTGTCACGTTGCATCAGTTAATTATGTGCCCTGACTTTCATGGTGCTGCATCAGGTTGCTATGACTGCTGTATGCGCTGCTTGGGTGGGGTGCCATACTGCTCCCTGGTCGCCACGCTGCTGTGTTTCTCCGGCATCGCCCTCTTCTGCGGCTGTGGGCACCAGGCACTCACGGAGACAGAGAGACTCATCGAGACCTACTTCGCCCGCAACCTTCAGGACTACATCACCCTCGCCTACATGTGAGCGCTCAGTCTGAGCATTTCCAGGAGATTTCTCCGTTTCTATTTGGAAGCTTTAGGTTCTTTTGTAACCCTGAATTTTGACTGTTTTTCTTTTCCTCCATCTTCCCAGCATTCAATATTTCCAGTATGTCATCTACGGGTTGGCCTCCTTTTTCTTCCTCTACTGCATCGTGCTATTGGCCGAGGGCTTCTACACCACGAGCGCTGCCAAGCAAACCTTCGGAGAGTTCAGGAGCACCATGTGTGGCCGCTGCCTCAGCTCCTCGGTGAGAGAGGGCCCAGAGTGGGACAAGTAAAAGGGATTGGAGAGATTGGATGGGATTAATGCACATATCACTCCCTGGTGGGTGCTGAGCCGAAAATCTTAAAGCTGCTAAAAAAAACCTTTGGGGACATGCGAAGATAAGCATACAGTGTGTGTTTGAGCGTCCAGGGAGGGGAAGGCTGAGTGGTTGGAAGTAGAGGTGGAGAACAGAGTGAGATAATAAGTGAGGCTAATTGTGAAAAAAAAAGAAGCAAATGTGGTCACTAAGTGAGTCACTGCTCGTAAAAACACTCTCTCAGATTAGGTTCATCAGTTTATTATTATGATGATGATGCAGGCTAATGTTTATCCTGCTCTCTCTGTACACAGTTTATAGTGATGACGTACGTGCTGGCTGTGCTGTGGCTGTTGGTGTTCGCCTTTTCGGCCCTGCCTGTCTACTTCTTTTACAACATGGACGCCACCTGCCACACCATCGACATTCTGACCGAGACCCCGGCGAGTATCAACCAGCTCTGTGTGGACGCCAGGCAATACGGTAACAAATCACCTGTTAATGGCAACTTATGACGCTGGCTTTTCACACTGGCATTTTATTTTCTTTATTGTCAGCAAAGCCCAAGAACAAACCATTAATACCAGTGGTGAATTTCTCCTATTATCGGCCTGGGCCCATTTCTACATTTAATCTGGAGTAGAAAATGAATGTTCATCCATCCAATGGTCAAGACAGAGCACTGGAGTGCGGCTAACCAAATATATTTGTCACACAATGAACCACACTGTTGCACTGGATGACATGTTCCTTCATTACCATGAACATGGGCCACTGTAACTTTTGAGTCAGTTCCACACACTCTGCTCCGATGGCATAAATACTCGTCGTAAATGTTTCCATCTGCAGTTAGTCTCCGACAAATAGTCCTCAACAAATACACTTTTTACTCATGTTTTGGTGACATTTGTAGAAAAAGACAGTGCGCAACTGTTTTTTTACGAAATTATTTAGATATTTTTAAAAATGAAGCTACACATTTGCAAAGCTCTGTCTTCAGTCCTGAGTGATGGCCTTGTGAGTGTTCCAGGCAAGATAGGGAAGTCAGAAAGTATCAAAAACAGACCAGAAAACTTGGTTTTGGTCTCCTTGTCTGATTTGGGAACAATAATAACAAAAATATAGAATAATGCCATTTTTATCCTTTGCTTGTTTCTATACTTAAAAGAGAAAATTGAAAAGAAAAACCTTTTTTTTTAACAGGGCTCCTGCCGTGGAACGCTGTGCCAGGGAAAGCTTGCGGTATAACTCTGTCCACTGTTTGCAAAACCAGAGAGGTAAGAACCAGGAAATGATTCGATCTCTGCAGTCATGTCCACCAATTTGCCTGACATGAAGTGAAGACGACATGTTACCATCGTTAATGCAAATCTCCTCCTATCAGTACCGAATGACCTACGACCTCTACATCGCTGCCTTCGCCGGAGCAGGCATCACTCTCTTGGCTCTGGTGAGTGATTATGCTTCAGCCGGGGCCAATTTGGCTTGGCTTCCACAGTGGGGTACAACAACAGTGTTATGGCTCATGTGACTTAGTGACGCTCAAAGTGTAGGCGGCGAGGCATCTCAGGCCTCCATGACTGATAACTTTTGTACTATCGCTCTCTGTTCCTCTTTCTCAGCTGACACAAACATCATAATAATGCCGTAACGTCTGGTGGTTTTCCAGCCAGGCGAATGCGGCGCCCATTATACTCGCATGCTCCATTACAGAAGCTGTTATACGGATGGTATCTGCTATCAAATTAATGCCATTAGCAGTTCATCTTTTTTTTATTATTTATTTCTATAGTTTTCAGGATGTGGCTTTTTCTTCTTTTCACTTCTGCTTTGACACTTCCTGTCTCTTCTCGTCCTTCCCCAGCTGACCTACACTGTATCAACCACCTATAACTTTGCGGTTCTGCGGTATCTGGGGAGAAAGGGCATAGGCGCAAGGTGTTAAGCTCACCAGTTTCCTGTGTGCTCTATCACTTCTTCACCGCCAACATGGGGATCTAAAGGGACGGCAACAACTATCGCCTTCCGCATCATCTGCACAAAATCACCTGTGGTCACAGACTCTTAAAAATGTTTTTTATACTTTTACTTTTCTCGTTGAGAGGAATGTTTATTGCTTTGTTTTTCCCTTTCCTTTTTTTTTAACGTGTACATGATGTTTGTGTGCTGCCTTTACAAGCAGTGAGTCTTATTTCAGTATTTTCACTGCCACGTCACCAAAATAATGGTAAATTATTTCTCTTGCTTGCTGAGGTTAGTGTCTAAAATTCTTTTCTGCTTCCTGTTGCACTAAAAATCCAAATAACACAGGACTAACAAATTAACATATGTTGACAAAAAAACCCATCAATTTGCAACATGTGCAGCTAGAATGCAGCTGTTGCAGAGAATAGGGATTACAGGTTGCCATGGCTACCATCCTTCACATCTGGTTGCCATGGTGGCAGACAAGCACGCAACTGCAGTCTCACGCTGACCTCAGGACTTTTCTCACGGGCAGGAGAAAAGCCTCAACAATGGAGTTATGCCTGTTTCAAAAGCTAGCCAATAAGGAGTCAGCCGTGGGGGCCACCTGCGCTACGAGACTCTGCCAAGGGGGGTTATATTACATGTCAGGGGAGAGGGTGTCCGGACAAAGAGAGGGTTAGGCTGGGGTTAGACCGCTCTAAAGCCTCAATGCAGCTCCTCTGGGACGGCGACCCCACATAGGCACACACAGAGCACCATCCACATGCTGCAGCGTGACCCCCGCCTCCCTCCACAGAATGGAAATGATGGATTCAGAGCGAGAGGAGTGAAGGAATTTTAGATGATTTTTAATAGTTTCTTTCTGATAAAAGGGACATACTTAGTTCTGATCTAGAAAGGTCTGAAATTGTTTCTCTCATAATTGTGAGACAGCAAAAGCACCAGGTGCTAACTTATGGAGTGACCTCATATTATTCGACTTAAAACACATTGTTGAGGTGTGAGTCCCCCCCCCTGCTCTTAATGCATGACTGAGGTACTTTTATAGAGATAGGACAGCTTTGTTTTGTCTCTAATTCTGTAGGAATTTTGTTGTAGTTATTGTATAACTTTTTTACTTACTGTAGCTGAATTAACCATTTTTATACTTTTGGTATTACTAACAAAACCTTTTGCAACAAATTAAGTAGATTATTCTATTTGGTGAAAGCTTTACCCAGCTGTGAGTGGTGGATTTGTCAAGTGGCAGCTGGCCGTTTTAATGATTTTTTTTTCCGTGTTGGTAATATTTGATAATAAAAAGAATATTCTTTGAAGTACTTGTGCTGAGTGCCTCTGAAAACATTTGTCTGTAGTCCACAAAAGCGCAGTGGCTGGTGGTGTCACAGCGTTTTAACTGGCGCTCCATCCTTTTGGCTTCCTGCCACATCCAGGGGCCAAGGTATTTTGTAAGGTGTTTTGTATTCTCTCCTCCGGTGTCCACAGGTGCACTGTTCCCTGCACTTGGCTTTGAACCAGGTGTACCTGAGGAAGCTGAAGCACAGGGTGAAAGAGGAGAGGAGAGGCTATGACCTGTATGGGAGGCTGCAGAGAGACAGAGGAGGGACACTCTGCTCTCCATACCCGGCAAACTCCATCTCCTGACGGCGCCTCTAGTTTAGCTACAGGAGGTTTTCATGACCATCACAACTGAGCTGGTCATCGAAATATTTTGTAACTTGTATCTAGCACTACAGCTTGGTAGTATTTGATAAACTTATTCCCTTCATGATTTGATTGTTTTCATTCAAACTGAGGCTGCTGTGTTAAAAGTCATAAAATGGTACAAATGCAGTTGGGATCTTTTTTGTTTACTTGAGCCATTACAGTTCAATATTTTCTGCTTATTTCCTTCAATGATCTGAATTTCACCAATGTCTATAGTAGTTTCTGTATATTTCCTTAATTTGGAAATTTAAAAGATATTTAGTTTGAAAGTCAGACATTAAAATATGCTGCTCACATCTAATTTCGCAGTATGCGTTGCATGCTTGATATCCTTTTTAATGAGGAGGAAATAAAGTTCGATGTCTCTCGGGTTCCCACACATACTTGGTCATTCAATGACGTTCAAGGTCTTGTGTGATGAAATTCAAATAAGGTGCATTTTGGGGTCGAAATTCAAGACATGAGATTTACTGTTGCTACTTAGAAATGCTTCATTTTAACAGTGCAAATATCTGGGCTTCTTTTTCCTGACAGCAGAAAGGTGGAGAGCTGAAGCATACCCATTAATTTGAGTGACCCACTTTAGTTTTTAAAAATAGTTTAAGAGCTTTTGTTTTCAAACTTTAAAGTCATTTTTAAATCCACATCCAATCCACTTTCATGAATTTTCAAGGCACAAAAAAAAACACAGACAAGATAGTGTCTCCATTTGGTATGTTGCATGTTTTATTTGAAGCCAAGCACTGCAGAGTATTCACCACTTTGCCAGCAGGTTGGCACAACCAGTCTTATCCTCCGTAGTGCAAAAAGAGGAGTAAGGGGACTTGTCCATTAAATCAACACATAATCAAGACGAACAGTCTGACTTTCACACAGCTTAAATCACACCCATGGGTTGAGCACTGAGGGTGAAACAGACGTTCAGTGTCATTTTGTACATTATTATAAAATGAATGCCCTTTGCAATTTACATAAGCCATTAACATGGACAGCCCAAAGAAATGCAATTTTACATTCATAAATATTACAGCAACATTAAAAAAAAATCCTGACATTAGACTCTGCAGCAGTGATATGAGACGGCATCATGAGAGCAACATACTATAGGGTTATGCTACCACCTTACAAGTACCCACTGATTCTCAGGTAGCGTTAGATTTCTGGTAAACACTGATCGGCTACATTATCTGAACAAGATAAAAACTGAAATGGTATAGTAAGGAGACAAAGTATTCTGTTGAATCCAGAAAATAACACTGACAAATGATAAACTTAGAGCCCTCATTTTAGCTTTGAATGAATGTAGGCTAACAGCTTGACTTTGATAAAATGCCCTGTTCGGTTCACAGTTAGTAAAGATTCTCTCGTACCGGTACTCAACACCTCATGAAAACTCTGAACAAGCTATTCATTGTAAGCCTACGTTAAATCAAAGATCCATGTAATACGTAAATACGACTCTACCTGATTGATTCACTTCCACAGTGAAGCTCTTCAAATGTTCATAATTAGTCCACATGCACACTTGATATATGATGCAATTTTTTTTACTTGAAAGGCAAATAGTGTGATCTCGAACCGAAAAGAGGAATGAGAACATGTGCTGTAACGAGAATCATGGCAACTTTGTGCATTCAGCAGATTAAAACACTTTGTCTCATTTATGCAACAGGTATGGTTGTTTGTGTAGGCGCAATGTAAAATACTATTCCAGCAGCAATGAAAATACTGACATTAAACTCAGTGACTATCAGGCATATTTACGATGCCCTCTGGCAGATAGCAGTAAAACCAAAGGGACAAACTCAAACGTAGATAAGCCTGTATGTAAAAGCATTGAAATGAACATGAAGTACCATTAGGCTGAAAACAAGTAAACATCATTAAGTTGTCAGAACACTCAATTGCATGTTTCATTCAAACACTGTATGAATGGATGAGAGAGGTGATGCACAATGCACACATTAGTGGTAATGGCCTAATCCTTGTGCTCAGACAACTCCACATTCAGCTGAGACCTCAAATGACCAGACTGACAGCACAAGGAGTATGTAATGTATCAGCAAAGTACAGGAGAACTTCAGGACAGCACTAGGCCGAGGGACTGGAATGTTAAAGCCTGCCGTGCAATCAACAGGGCAGACGCAAGGTTACAAGCGTGCTAATTAAGAAACTGATTGTTAACTTTAATAATTAAAATTAAAACCTCTTCTATACATCAGGAAAACAGACTTCACAATCAGCCCTTGATCATACACTGAAGCCTACTGCTATCTGTAAGGGAAAACAAATAAGTGGGAGGATGAAAATGTGCTTCACAGAAAAAAAAAAACAGCAGTTTATCAACAGTAGCAAAAGCAGCATCATTTTTGAACTTTAAAAGAACACTGAACCTTACGTAGTAAACAGACCCAGGTACATAAATCGTGGGAAATAAAAAAGATCCCATAATGCCTAACTCATACACCTGTCACCAGCTGCGCGGCGCAGTGGTAATAGATATAATGAAACCGAATGAAAAAGAGCACCACTGTAACTCGTACCCAGTGCTTGCAGTCAGAGCTGCAAAATTAAAGCTCACAATTCCCTTCCCATCCTAGACAAACAAGGTCATCTTCTTTTTGAGTGCAGCAATCATTTAACTTCCTCGTACCTTAAATCATATTGGTCACTGTACTGATGCTGGGAGTTCCCAGGCGTAATATCTGCCTGGGCTGGGACCGCTGTCGCTCACAGACATGGTCTGTATCTGGAAAATAGATTATCCCTCTGCTTCTGCTGAAAGATCTGATAACAAGAAAATGTGACGTTGTATTCAAAAGTCCCCACTGAAACCTGGGGAAATCTGCTCACGGTCGAGCAGCTACAAGACCAACTGTGTGTTGCTGTGCCATAAGGTAGAGTGTGCTCTTCAGGAGAGGACTGGGATATTCTCTCGTCCACTTTGTGTCAACCAAAATTGAAATGGTGTAAGTTTAAATAAATGCTCTTAAAGCACTACTCCATACAACTTCTGCATAGGCAAACAAGGCTGAAGCTGGATAAAGAAAGATTCTGTGCAACATTACTGAAAGCAGAGAGTAAAAAGGATGAGTGTGCCTGTTACTGTGTGCCTGTACCTTGGTTGTAGCAATAACTCAATACCAGCTGAATCCTTAACACGACCCTCCACAGAGGAGCTGTATCTTATCCATGTTATCTTTAGGGGATACTTGTACCTACAGTACACGTACCACAAACAATTATCTGACTGCCTCTCAGAACTGCCAAGGGCAAGTTGCAGCCAGAAAGATTAAGACAAGGCGGATTCAGACCTGACAAATCAGCAGCAAGATGCGCGGGATGCTTTGCGGTTACCATGGAGGTCAATTGTACTACTCAGTAGCGCATGGTCGATCTGGTCCTCAGCGGCAAGAACCTCCCTGACGGCTGCCTCGAATGCAGCTGTGACATTAGTGTCATCTTTGGCGCTGGTCTCGAAGTAAGGGCAGCAGCCGTTCTCTTCGCACCAGGCCCGCGCTTCATCCTCGCCCACCTCCCTCTGCTCCATGTCCACCTTGTTGCCTAACACCACGAAAGGGAACCGCTCCGGGTCCTTAACGTCCGAGTAGTACATGAACTCCTTCTTCCAGCAGCCGAGATTTTGGAAGCTCTGAAGGTCGTTGACGGCAAACGTGAGCAGGCAGCAGTCGGCGCCCCGGTAAAAGGGCGTGCGCAGGGACTTAAAGCGCTCCTGGCCCGCGGTGTCCCAGATCTGAAGGGTGACAAGGCGCCCATCCACCTCCAGGTCCCGGTTGAGGAACTCTACGCCGATGGTGTGGAAGGACTGGGAGTCGAAGCGGTCGGTGACGTAGCGGTTCATCAGCGACGACTTGCCCACTCCGCCGTCCCCGAGCAGGATCACCTTCAGCAGCAGGCTCTTCCCGCTCATCATGTTGCTGCCCGCCCAGCAGGGCCTCCACACCAGGTGGCAGACCAGGGTCAGTTCAACCTATGAAGAGGAAGAATTGCAGAAACAGACACTTACTTTGGAACTAAAGAGAAACAAACAGTCCCAATAAGCAATGAGAAATTAGATGTGCTGACTTGTCAAAGCAGTGTGTCACTTGACTTTGTAAATAATCGAGTGAAGTTTACTGGGCTAAAAGTCTGTTTCTGAGCCAACATTTGCACTCAGGTAAACCTTTTTGATGTGAGACATGTAATGGTTGACTAGCTTCAGGGACACTGTGAAGGGGGTGAAGGGCCGGGACTCCTTCCAAAGGTCTCAGGTTGAAGCTCAGTGTGTGAGTGAGTGTGTTTGTGTGTGTGGGTGGGTGGGGGGGGGCTGGATGACTTCACCCTTTTTGTTTCCAAAGTGACACAGTAGTGCCGACTCGTGATAATACAGGCTTGCAGACATGGAGGCATGAACCCATAAACAAATGTTTAGATAGCGCTGAGTGTTCAGACACACGTAAGCGGGGAGGTTTTAGGCCACAACAACAGAGGCAGAGGGGCACTGCACCTGCGCAGAAAACAGAAACATGCTCCAGCTTGTTGTCAACTGTGGCTGGAGGCTAAAACTCCGCTGAAACTGCTCGCCAAGTCGCACAGAGCAGAAGTGAACTGGAGGATGATGCGGGCGGAGACCTCTGAAACAAATGAGTGAATGAATAAATGACTAAGCTGAACTGTGAGGCGGTTTGGCACAGTCGCCGGCCAGCCTGCGGGCTTGTTGACATTTCATCCCGGTCAAGCTAACCGTTAGCTAACACATGCGGCTCGAGACGAGCGTTAAAAACCGCCGCGAGGGACAAAAGGGCTCGTGCTGCAGCGAGCCGACGCGTGTCTGCTCCATTAAAGCTGAATTAAAGATAATAAAAGTGTGTTTCGACTCACCCTGTTCCTGGTGGTGCGTGTGTGTATGCAGGTCGCGCGCTCTACCCTGACTGAGATTGAGTGTCGTGACGTGCGCGCGCCCCCGTCGCGCAGCCGTGGCGCGCCCGAGGTCCTAAAGCCCGCAGATTTCATCAGCCCACATGAGCACAGGTGTGTGTTTGTGTTTGGTCCCTGTGTGTTTGGAGCTGCAGGTACTTTTATCCTCTGTGCAGCATCCTACGGAGCCCCTAAAGTTTTGCGAGGTCCCTTTAGGGGCTTCGTAGCATCCTGCTACGTTTCAGAGGCAAACTTTTTACTTCACTACATTTATATTTCAGCTGTTGTTTGTAGCAGGTGTGTGCACAGGAGGTGACCATTTCATTATCCTAAACTGTGATTATCTGTGTGGTCATTCTGTTTGAACTATTTAATAAATCACACTTTTGTTTGGGCAATATTTAAACATTAGTAACGCCAAGGAGTCTTTCTCGTTTCAGTTGTTTATGGATGCATTTGATAATGCTTTTAGATGTTTGCAATGTTTGGTGTCTGTTTTTCTAGCACAAAATAACTTCCATGGCCTGACAAATTTTTTTTCACTTTGTACTGGAACAGCTGACATGAGCTGATCATGCCTATGTAAATTAGATTATTTATCATGTTTATTTTATTAGCAAATTTGAACACAGGAATGTCAAGGACTCTACTGTTAGTAATTGAAGGATTTATGAGTAATGCAGATAAGAATCAGTTAAAACTATTCTGACATGTGTGTTCATGCACGGGCATGTACTTCATGCCACTCCCGGATAACCCGAGTCAAAATATTCTGGAGACACCTCTGCTTTGTCAAATAATGAATCTGTACATTATTGTTATAGTCTGAACTACCCTTGTGTAAAGCAGCTGGATAAATGCTGCCTAACTCTCAATGCAATCATATTAACATGTACTGTATATAATTATTCTCACAGGGACTCATTCCAAGTCATTTTAGTTATGTTACTTTAACTACATTTTGTTCTTAATACTTCTGTACTTCTACTTTGGCTCAGTAATATTTCCACCATTGCTTAAACAAAGAGCAATATATGTCAACATTGCCCTTTCAAGAAAGATAGATTTGAGAATAGAGAAATGCAAAACCACAATTACTAAACACACAGAGTATGATTAAAATAATCAAGGACAAAAAAAACAGGAAACCCACGCCATACACGCAAACGACAATACCCTGTGGCAGAAAGCAGTAAAACCAAAGGGACAAACTCAAACATACATAAGTCTGTATGTAAAAGCATTGAAGTAAACACGCAGCTGAAAACTAGTAAACATCATTAAGCTGTCAGAACGCTATGTTGTATGTTTCAAACACTGTATGAATGGATGAGAGAGGGGATGCACAATGCACACATTAGTGGTAATGGCCTTATCTTTGTGCACAGACAACTCCACATTCAGCTGAGACCTCAAATGACCAGACTGAAGCTGAAGGACTGGAATGTTAAAGGCTGCCGTGCAATCAGCAGGGCAGACAAAAGGTAACAAAGGTGCTAATTAAGAATGAAAGATAGAAAAGATAGATTTGAGACTCTGAGAAGTACAAAACTGCAATTACTGAACTCATATGAGTATGATTAAAAATAGTCAAGGACAAAAAAACACAGGAAAACACCACCTCTGGTTATAAAATAAGATGTTTTAATAGTTACTAAACTATTAAACTTTCTTTCATTTGAAAACAAATATTATTTACATTATTTTGTTGAGATAAACTAGCTAAATAAAATGAGGGCATTATATGGATACTTCTTGTCAGAGGCTTTATTAATGTATTGCTGAATATGTGAAAGTAGTATATGTATGTACCAGACTGTTTTGTATTCATACAGGATGTTCAAAGCTGGCTTTGATATAACACTCACTGTTATTTTGTATGAAGTATTTGTAATATTACTCAAAGCATTTTGTTTTGTTGTATGTACACACCCAATGTGTAATTTAATGCAAACTAGTTAAATTTGGGGGATCCGTGTGTGTCTCTCCTCAAAAAAGATTAGCAGAGATTAAAACCTTCTATGCAACTTAAATACTTTAAATGAAAAAATAAAAAATAAATAAAGATAAAATAAAAACTTAAAATTAGATTATTCTTTTTTAAACTAGATGTTTATGAAATTATTTTCTTTTGTGTCTCTGTTTTGATCTTTTAATGGAGATGAGATGTCTTGAGGAGGAGCAGGTCAGTGCTGTGGACCTCCGGAGCTGCAGGCGGCGCTGCGCAGCTTCAGTCCGCGACCTGAAGAAGAAGAAGAAGAAGAAGAAGAAGA
>JBAJHX010000053.1:16162900-16175958 GCA_037176925.1 Amniataba percoides | reverse complement strand
AGAAGAAGAAGAAGAACTGAGTTATTTTATTCCCTGTGCGCCGCTGGCTCTTCTCGGGCAGCATCATCCCGTCACCGTCGCTCCTCCACAGTAACCTGCTTCGGAGAGTTCAGGAAATCTCCTCCATGTGTCCGCCGCAGTGATCGTGGTAGGCAGAGACGTGGAGATGTGTCGATGCTGCTGCATGCTCCCAAACTACTGACACGTATGACTGAAACGTTGCAGCCAGCTGCTCATCTCATGTTTGTTCCTGAAGTCACTTTGCAAGTTTAAATAGCTGCGTCCTTTTGCACATCGTTGGGGTCATGAGAGGTCACACAGACACTGAGGAGGCACATCTGCATGAGACAGATGTGCAGAGTTGTTCTGCTTGTATTGTGTAATGGTGCAAGTCAGTGAAATGCGTTTTCTGTCCCTTTCCACCCCCTCCACAGATGGCAGGTAGGGGCAGGCTGCTGCCCTGCGCGTGTCTGGGGCTGTTTGCTGTCCTGTGCTGGGTCTGGGTGTCCTTCGCCTCCTTTCCAGATGATCAGCTTCCCCTGGAGGCTTTGGACTCAGCGGACCGAGGAGCCTTCCTGCCTCAGAGCGTCCTCTCGGAGATGGAGTTTGCCTCCGTCAGTTCGTACAGGGGGCCCGGCAACAGCGACCGCCGCAGCAACAAGGAGCTGCCCATCCTCCTCTGGTGGAGCGGTGGACTCTTCCCACATTTTCCCGGTGACACCGAGCGCATCGACTGCGCCACGTCCTCCTGCCTGGTCACCAGCAACCGCAAGGTACCCGAGATGTTTGACCTCGGAGGTGCATGCTCACATTAATGATCATTACGGTTTGAAGTTGCTCTGCCAGTAATCTCCAGCCTCTCCTCCACAGGTTCAGCTGTACAAACGGACAGCATCCATCATCTTTTACGGAACAGACTTCAGGGCGTACGAGGCGCCTCTCCCCCGTCTCCGCCACCAAACCTGGGCGCTGTTCCACGAAGAGTCGCCCATGAATAACTACCTCCTCTCCCATGGGCCGGGGATCAGGCTGTTCAACTACACCGCCACATTTCGCAGGGAGTCGGACTACCCCCTGACCCTGCAGTGGCTGCCCTCTCTGGACTACCTGCTGGCGCCTGTGGCCGTGTCCCTGGAGGAGAAGAACCGGCTGAGGCGGGAGGGCCTGGCTCCTGTTCTCTACATGCAATCTCACTGCGATGTGCCGTCAAATAGAGACCGATACGTCCAGGAGCTCATGAAGTACATTCAGGTGCAGTATAGAGATGTTTCCGGGGGTTTTATTTTCTCACAAAGATGCATGTGAGATGAGCGTATCTGTTTCCAGTTTAGTGCCTGGTTCATCAAGATTCCTATTAACTAGATGCTTAATGAGCTGCAACTTCGCAATTATTAGAGGTGAGAAGAAATGATAGTGTAGTTCTACCATCCCGATCTCCACTTGTTCTTTTTTTAAATGGAAAAAAACAAAAAAATATCACTAAAGTGTCATTAGATGGTGTATTATTTATTTTAATCTCAGCCTCTGACATCTGGTCTCAAAATACTTTTTAACTGTCTGGGTCTGCGCTGATGTCAGGACACAGTTTGAACCCTACTTTAGCCGTTCTTAACTTTATAGCCCTTGGCCTTTGTTGCGCTGAAAATTTCAACCCTGAAGTCTCACGTGGTTTGGTAGGACAAAACCATCAATCACCAATGCAATGTGATGCAACACGGCAACACCTCTGTAAGTGCTTTGTAAATACAGCCCTTAGTGTGATGTCTGTGAAGTCCCATCGGGGGAATGAAATGTTAAGAGTTCAATTAGAAATGTCTAATCGGGGTTTTATGAAAAATGTGGACCATTAAAATTGTGCCGGTGTCGCATTAATAATCTTCCCCCAAATGTTTCCACACTGTGCCCCTCCATCGTTCACCTTTCTCAAATGTCATTTTTCCTCTCTGTAGGTGGACTCTTATGGGAAATGCTTGAACAACAAACCTCTGCCTGGACATCTGGAGGACACGGCCACTGCCACCGGTGAAGATCCCAACTTCATGGGCTTTGTCGCCCGCTACAAGTTTCACCTGGCACTGGAGAACGGCCTGTGTCCAGACTACATGACCGAGAAGCTGTGGCGGCCTCTCCATCAGGGCTGCGTCCCCGTCTATCGAGGCTCCCCCACCGTGGCAGACTGGATGCCCAACGACCACACCGCAGTTCTCATAGATGACTTCCCCTCGCCAAAAGCGCTCGGCGAATTCCTCAGACGCCTTGATGAGGATGACGCTGAATATGCAAAATATTTAGAGTTCAAGAGCCCCAAGCGCATCACAAACGCTCGTTTGCTGGAGGCCCTGGAGACCCGCGAGTGGGGGGTAAACGACATGAGCAAACCCAACTACCTGAATGGATTTGAATGCTACGTGTGCGACCGGGAGAACACACGTCTGGCGGCAGAACGGGCATACAGGAAAGCCCCTAAGAGGAAGCAACCTCCTCAGCCCAAAATGGCCAACAACTCTCACATGGGGTGCCCCCTGCCCAGCCCGGGGTACGGAGACGTTCAAGACTTACCTGCAGAGGATGGGTGAGTTTGTCTCAAATTAATCACTGTGTGCCAGGTTGTGAAATCCCAACTAAGTTCTGTACTTTTTAATGTGAATAACGGTGTCCCGAGGGAGGAGAGAGATTTTAATGGTCTAATTAAAACATCCTCTGTGATGAGCCTAATCTGTTTGTATATCTGTCCGCAGATGGTTGCAAATATGGCCCCAGGATTACTGGCAGAGCCTGGACCAAGCAGAGGGGCTGGAATCTCTGATAAGACACAACGAGTCAGACCCTTCGCTGCTGTGGAGGCACATCCAAAACATTGCTGTGAGCAGAGCCAGAGGAAAACACTGACACCGGCCTCGATACAAACAGAGGATGGAGAACGTCCAGGATTACAGAGGTGTCCCACATTATGCATCCCCGTCTGTTTTAAACGGGGGAATAAAGCAGGAATGAGTCACATTTCTGCACCTGAGCCAAATCCCTTTACCCTTATGAGCAGTTTAGCTGCACTAGAACAGATTTTTATATTGTATTCAGCCGACGTGACATTATTGTTCTTCTTCCCAAGTTCAGTAATGGGAAAATAATGTTTTAGAGTGCTATATTCTAATATTTCCAAGTCGTTTTATTACTATAACTGAGGTGCCATCATCGCGCTCCTTCCGCCTTGCATTGTTAACGTTAACTGCATGCGGCGCAGTTGTTCCACAGAGGCACATTCTCAAGGGAGGCAGATTTTTATTGAACTGGGGCAGAGCCAAAGACTTGTCCTCTGCACCAAGGGAGCCCTGCTTAACTGTGTGTGAAGACCATCAAGACAGTAGCCAATGAACTACATTAGCTTTTTGCATTTTTTTATTTAGTTACTCAGCAGGTAGCCGATGGTTATTAGCTGAAGTCACATTTATGTACACGGCTGCTTTAAGTGACTATGCAAGGAAAATATTATTTCACCATGGAGTGGAGAAAGGCAAATGCAAAGTTTAGCACAGCTCCCCTGTGGGAAATCACCACTGCATTTGCAAAGTAGTTCTCAGGAACAGCTCATCTAATAACTTTATGTGGCAGATACTTTATATTTTATTTTTTCTGTTACATGGCACTAATGTCATTTTAATGTGCAATATTTTTTTTAAATCGTGCTTTTCTAAAATGTGTAACATTCTCCATGACAGTTTTCGTGTCTACTAGCACAGTGTTTTTTTTTTCACATATTTATAACAGGATTATGCAATTCATTTTATTTTCTTAACAAAGCATCATACATGTGAACATACAATTTTGTAACAAGAAGAGCAAACAAAGTAAACATTTTGTAACAAAGTCATTATTTTGCATAGCTACTGTTGCTAAATTATAATATTGTACCCCACATGCCAATATTGGTCTGTTCACAGTCACTATATGTAGCGCATCGTCTTGCACAGATACATCCTTCATAATTTACTGAGGCAGATGCAGCTTTCACCAGCAGGAAGAAACATAAAAACACAAGCTTGTATAACATGTTTTGAGAAATTAGAAATTTAACCTATAGTAACAAAGTGATCATATTGTTCACTATAACGGCCTCTTTGATCACCCTAAACCACATCGTTCCTGAGTTCAAACCGAACACAGTGCAAACTTGGTGAAAGACCGGTTCTCACTTTATATGCAAATGAGCATGAGGGGAAGGGGACGAGGATAAGAGGCTGCTGAAGAGCTTTGATAATCAGTCCAAGGCTTTGGAGTAGCAGCTCTCGCAGTGGACTTTCCCATCATGTAGGAACATGCTGTAGAGAAGGTCTCCCATTGGCTTACTGCACACGCCACACTGAAAAATTGGAAGAACATTATTCCAAAATGTAATTATGAGAAAATACAGTGAAGAACAGTGTTATCCTTGAAAACTCCCCCATAATAACCAATTACTTCATGATACACATCATATAAATTTAGCTTTGAAAACATAACAAACCTTATTAAGGACTCCAGTTTGCAATAGCTAATATATATTTAAAGACTTGAATAATGACTCAAGAAATGCATATTTTATTATTGTTATTCCTACAGTATTAAAGGAATAGTTTGACATTTTGGAAAAGTCAGATGAGTCAAAAGAGTCAGATGAGATGTTGGTGTCAAGTATGAAGCAATAAGCTGGTTAGACAGGAGAAAAGAGAAACACCTATTTCCTCTGTAAACAAGCTGTGTAAAGATTTTTTTTAAAATGCCTTCCAGCATCTCTGAAGCTCACAAATGAACATGGTATGTCTTGTTTGTTTTATCTCTGTGCAACACAAAATCTGTATCGGAGCAGACGGATGGATTACCTTGAAGCAGGCGGGGTGGCAGTTGATGTTGAGGTGCTCGATGGAGATCTTGGCGTCGTTGCCCACCGGCTTGCCGCAGTACGTGCAGGTGGACGACAGCGAGCCACTGGGGAGACACC
Organism: Amniataba percoides; assembly: GCA_037176925.1. Taxonomy (NCBI): domain Eukaryota; kingdom Metazoa; phylum Chordata; class Actinopteri; order Centrarchiformes; family Terapontidae; genus Amniataba; species Amniataba percoides. Next base: position 16,170,983 of record JBAJHX010000053.1, on the reverse strand, counting down.
AATTGAGTTAGTTTGGCCGCCGACTTGAGCAGCTCTGTCTTGTGAAATAACCTGTGACCCGTTCTGTCCTGTGCAAGGGAACTTAATAAGTGTAAATAATCCTTTGATGTTCCCGCTCAGCCTCCTAATGAGCAGGCTTGGTGGAATTTCTGCCCTGCTGCTTACGCATATCAAGTTTCGTCAGAAGTAGAATTAACGAGGCAGGGGGAGGAAGGGCTCAGGCTTATAGCTGGTTTAAATCAGGTTTAGGGAATTGTGTTGTTACCTGGAGTAAGTGTGGGGAGGGGGGTTAAGGCTGACTGACAGAGCCACTTTAGGAACAAGAACAACTACAAAAGGCGAAATTTCTAAAGAGAGAAAGCATTTTGAAGATAACTGCTGTGTGTTAGCGGCTGAAATGCTGTAGCTGAAGCATTTGAAGCGGCTGAAAGAAGTTTAAAAAGCTGCCACGATGCAAAAAAGTGAAAGCAGTTAAAATAGAAGTGCTGGAAGTTGCCATCGAAGTAAACACTGAATGAAGCTGAAGTGTTGATTTATGATTGAGCTCTTGGTGGAGATGAAGTTTGAGCTGGAGTCAAAGTGCTGACAGGAGTTGATACGTCACTCAAGTGTAAGTGATATAGTGAGCTGGAGGCGTCTGGCAGTTCAAGTACACGAACTGGGAGATACGATTAGAAGCGTCGCCTGAACTGAGAGCACTGAAAGCATCTAAGCTCAGTTGTCTGTGAGCAGTGGAAGTTGTGGAATTTAGAAGAACTAAAGAATTTTTTTTGTTGCTCTGAGACCTGAAAGAGTTTGAAAGGTGACCTGACGTGGACGACTGGTGAAAGCAGTTGAACTGTTGTTTAAAGAGCGAGGGATGAAAGCACTTTCTCAGGCTCATCGCTACTTTAGTACAGGTGTGGGGAGCTGTGTTGTTACCTGGAGTAAGAGGAGGGGCTGCTGTAAGAGTACCTGGTGGAGCTCGATGTCAAATAATCTGACCCGCTGTGGAAAGAAGAGAGCAGTCAGTATGCCATCATGTTTTTAATCAGCGTTTTTATGTCATTGTGTGAATGATGCGTTGGTCCCACCTGTCCATTGTGTCTCGGGCGTTATGCAGGGATAGCTCTGTGGCGTTGACATACTCCTTCACGTACACAAACCCCCTTGAGCAGGAGCAGAAGAAGGATGGAGCGAGTTAATTTGCACAGTTAAAATAAATATTAGCTGTCATTTTCATTTCAATGCCTAGTTTGTCAAATCGCTCACTTTTTGGTCTCAGGTTCTGGCGTCTGGACGCGCTGGTCCTCCTCCGTCACAGTCCTGGTGTAGGTTTCATAACTGGAGACAGAGTGCGGCAGCGTTAGTCTCATCCTTCACTCACCGGCGACAGCAGCGCGGTGGGTTATACAGAAGGACTCTGCATCTGTCACATGTAACTCAGGAGATAATCATTTTCTGCCATCGCTTGTTAATGGCATGCTGTTTAACGGGCTGTGATTTGACAAAAGGACATCTCTAATACACATCATTAATCTGACATCTGGAGACTGATAATTAGAGGGAAGGAAATGAGGGCAAATTGAAAGACAATGGGAGAGCAGATCTTGTCATTTAACTTCAGTAATAGAGTTGAGTCAGGAGGCTGACTAAGCAGGCATCCTGCAGGAGTTGCAGGTAACTTTAGATCCAGGCTGCAGTGATAAGCGGATACAGCTGCGTTTCCAGAGGGTTTGGCCTAAATCTCTCACCCTGCTAACTAAGACGGCTGTGTGCACAACACAACACCAAGACAAAAGCAGATCTGGTAGGTGAAGGTGTAAAACAAGCCCAGACAGCCTAAATATTAACTGGTATGTGTTTGATTTAAAATGCATTTCATTAGATTGAACATTTATTCCTCTCGTGTAAAATAAGAGGTACATTTAGTTTCCATGCAGCACCACATCTTTCGAATTTCGAAGAGTCGTAAAAGACAGAAAGCCCAGTTCAGAGGAAATGTCTTCACAAAAATAAGAAAATCAGCAGTCCGAATAGTAGAAAATAGCACTCTAAAGAAAGAGTTCTTGCATTATGCTGTGTCTGACGTTAACAAGATCATAAACTTACCGATCCATGGCGGGCTCTGGCTCACTGTGTATCTCCCTGGAAAGTAAAGAAAGCTGTATTAGACTTTTACTGTAGGCTGCAGCAGTCAATAATCTGGACAGCATCCAGTGAGCAAGAATCCTACAGTTTTTATGAGAGTGTCAAGCTGATCTTTCTGACTCGCAGCTCCTCACTGGTCAGGGTTTATTGACCAGGTGTGGCCTGTTTTCTATTGTACCGCCGCGCCGCCTCATTCTGAGTCCCCCCCTGTGCGCCGTAAGTGTAAACATCACCTACATGCTTCTCACGCTCTCCGCTCCCTCTAATCTACACTGGCTTTCATTGTAAGATGCGAGTTTAAAGAATTTTTTTTAAAAAAGTCTTTCCCAACCTGATAGTGGTGATGGTTGTGACTGTCTGTGTATCCTCGGGGCTACAAAACAGAGGACAAGCCTGCATTATAATAAGTCTGCCAGTACAGGTGAAGAAGTGACAGCGTTCTTGACAGCAAGTGCAGAAAAAGTTGATTATTTGCTGCCGTGAGGAAGTTTCAACTTGTCTTTAACTTGCTTTCAATTAAATGGTTGACAGGCGCTGAATTTTAAGGTGCTATAATCACATCCTGCTGAAATTCTGAAAAAATAACGCGGTTTAATATGCATTTAATGAGCACAGCCACGGTGGGGATACCTCTCCTCCTCCTCCTCCTCCTTTTCCTCCTCTGTAGTGGTAGTGACAGTGTAGACAGTGGGTGATGTCCACCTGTCCCATGGGGAGTCATTCTCACTGGACCTTGAGCACAAACAAAGACGTGACATTATAGCACAAGAGGATGTCAAATTCACCATGTATTATACAAACATATATGTCTATATATATTCCACATAAAAATGAATAAAAACAGTCTGGAGAGGTTATGTTTATAGCGAGTCTGAGGAAAAAGTAGTAACAAATATCTGACCTATTTTCATTGGCACCAGCGCACAATGTTTTCTGGCTCAATGACTAGATGCTGCAAGAGCCTGGTTACTTGACCGCGGTGAAAGGGAAGGAGGTTACGGGAATAAAAGGAGCAGATATGCACACACGCGCTTTTAATAAAGGAGACGACTTACTTTCTCTCAAACATGATCACCGTGTTTTGATCTTCGGCTTGGCCTCCTTCTTGGCTGAAAGGGCACATACATTGAAAGGCTTTTAGCTCGTAATGGACATGGGTGGGTGCGTGTAGATGAATGAAACATACTGGGCCATGTTGTGCGGAAGCGTATGAGTAAATTGGAGTGTGTCATCACCTCTCTTTGCTGTAAGTCTGCTGAGGTGTGCTGGTATCCCATGTGCGTGCCCATGACCGATGAGTGCTGAGACTGGGGAGCCAAAGTGGAGAGAGAGAGAGAGAAAGAGGATGTAGAGTTATGACAGATGGAGCATATCAGACAACAGTAAAATGTGCAGTTTGAGAAATTTTTCTTTCACTCATACACTCTTAACATAATTATGCACCAGGATTTAATACCTTTCGAGTCCCGTGTCGATGGGGTCGTCTGCAAGAGATTTCACCGTATTGCTGCTCAATCTGTCAAACACACAAGAAAAAACAAGGGAATAAAATATTCGAACAGTGTATTAGGAGTAAAGAGAAATCGGATGCCTTGGTGGCCCGGGGTTTTAAAGTAATGACTATGAACCTCAATGTCTGCAGTTTTAGGCTTTTGTTGCATGTTGTTGCCCACTGCTGGCTCATTTCCTGTCATCTCTCTATGTTTTCCAATGAAGGCATAAAATGCTCAAAACATGCCTAAACAAAACTACAGGTGCAAAAAAACAACATGTCACTGTCGCACTGAATAAAAAGAACATTTTATATCATTTAAATTTTAGTTACGATAGTTGTCAGCTATGAATCACCACCAGTTGTGCTGATTGATTAATAATTGCATCAATTTATCAAACAAAATACTTAATACTTATTTTTCAGCTCTTCTCTTTTTCATGTCATCATAAATTGAATATATTTGGACTATTGGTCAGACAAAAGACACAGTTCCAAGAAGTCACTGCAATTTCTTTAAAAAAGTCAATTAAATAAAATCAATTAATTGAAAAAAATAATACATTGATTGGTTATGAAAATAATAATTGGCTTGATCGCGGGTATTGGTCGCAACTCACTTGGTGTCTGGACTTGGATCTTTCTCCATGGTGACATTGGTAGATGATGTACTGAAATAAATAAAAACAAAATTAGATCAGATATCGAGTCAATAAGCTGTACTCACAGCTCTCAGGGTATCTGTTATGATAGCTGATTATGACTAATGATTATTGCACTAACCAACAAAGAGAAGCAGTCATAGTAATTATGATATTATGTAGTAACATAATGGTATCGGTGCTACAAACAGAGGTTACAATATAGAAAAAGAGGGGGAAGGGGAGGGGGGGTGAATTATCATTCCTGTACCTGTTGATGGAAATATCTGAGAGGGGCTGGAGCAGGTCAGAGGAGCTGCAATAGAGAAAAGCGGCTCATAATCAGAAACTGCTGCATTATGCATGCCGAGATGCTATCTGGCTGGCTGGAAAACAGTCACAGCTCCAAACCAATATGATTACCTGTTAGGGGATGTGGTCCCTATCGGATATGGATCAAACGGATCAGCCGAGCTGAAAAACAATTTCACACTGATTTCACTCTCAATTGTCAGCATGGCCCATCTTGTGTCGGAGGAATTCTGATCACATTGACTCATAATGGAAAGATTTAATGCAGTTTGAATGGTAAACAGAAACACAGAGGAACCCGAGGCCAAACTCAATCAAAATCAGAATCTGGATGTCTTTGGCAAATAGAGAGACCACGCTGCTGCTGAATGGCAAAATCACTGTGTTTCAAAACAGATAATTAATATTAGCAAATCAGTTTTTCAGATATTTTACCAAGGAGAATTTTTTTCCAGTAAATTTTATCAACTGCACTGCATTTAATTTTTTTTAACTGCACTCTTTAATGCCTGTTTAACTTACGATTGAACCCTGTTTTTTTTTAAGCAGTGAGATTTTATTGCGTCTGCGGAGTCAGAAATGACTTAAACACATTCCCATACATATTGAACCCCCACAGATGTCTTAAAGCACTAAGATTTGAATGAACTACCTTGATTCAGTGACTGTGGTTGTCACATGTGAGCTCCAGGGATCTGCATTGTCCTTTTCGCTGCATGGTTGGGCGAGGAAGAAAAGTGAGGGGAATGGTGCAGGGGTACGGATGAATGGCATGATGGGAAGAGAAAAGAGGGCAAGTAAAGGTTAGTGTGGTTCTTCTCATACACTATTTACAGTGCCAGTCCATTAGAAAAGCTTGAAACCCACTGAACTATTTAACAAGCATGGAATCCGTCTGAATATAGTACAGAACAGACTTTTTACTCCGTGTGTGTGCGCTCTCGTACCTTTTGTCAGTAATGATCACAGTTTCGGTGGTTACAGTGACTGTCTCTTTGGAGCTGGCGGGCAGAGAGACACAGCAGAGTTGCCGGCAGAGTTGGTATAAATCATTACAAGGCATATCTGAATAGAATGCATTTCTTAGCAGGAACAGCTTTGCATAGATAGATAATTGTTTAAGAGCAGCCTGTCATCTCCCTCTACCTTTGTGTTTCGTTGGCTGTCTCATCTGTCGGTTTCTCCTCCTCTCGCTGCATGCTGAGGCTGGCGGAGACAAAACAAAGCCACAATACTAATCAGTACAGAACATTCTCCTCTTTTTCCAGTCGCGCCGCAGATAAGACGTGGCTCTCAGTTCCAAAGTATTACCCGGTCGCTTCAGGAATCTGCGACTTTGTTTCTATCTGACACGGGGCAGGGGTTAAAATAGAGCGCTGGAAGTGGAGGAGCCCTGATTTATGGATCAAACTTGAGGCGGACGGGATTTATTAAAAGTCTCACGCCTCGGGGAGATGGGGTGCTCGGCCCCCTCGTCTGTAGTGATAAGAATTAATGGTGCACCAGGAGGGAGGGGGCGGCCGTCACAAGCCTGTCTCACCTGCGTGTCTTCGTGTCGATTACAATGACATCATTAGCCAGGAGATCCAGGCTGGTGCTGGTCTTTGCCGGGTTCAGCTCACTTAAGACAATAAAACACAAATACAGAGAAGTTGGAGAATGTTTATCCTAATCTGGTGGAATAAGTTAGGATAATGCCTCTGCTTCTTACTGACAAGGGAGCTATTGATTTTCTTCTGATGAAAGCATAAGTCTTTGCATAACTCAGGTATTTGGGGCTTGGATGGGAGAAAGCTCTTCCTCTACCTGTCTAGTCCACCGAGCAGATCCTGACTGAAGCGTCCTGGGCTGGGGGGAACAGGCTCTGCTGACTCCTCTGGTCTGCGGAGGCGGGAAGGTCGGAGAGGAAGAGGAAGCGGAGAGTGTGATGAACAAAGGGGAATTTAGGATTCAGAGGAGATTTCAGAGCATGAACAGGCCAGCTGAGGTAGCTGAGGAGGGAGATCTTTAAAAGCCCAACAGTGCCACCTTGTGGCTCGTGCTCGGGTGATTTCTAGTGCGAGGATTGCTTCATTTGCAGCAACGGTAAGAATGTATTTTTAACAAACCCATCATCGAGAGCCAGGAGATCGTCTGTCATTGGCACACAGTTGCTGACTTCTGGGGTTGGCTCTTGTTCAACACTGCAGACAGAAAGAGCAAAAAAAATAAAAATACATCAGTGCACCTGCTTTGGCACATATGCACTCATCTCTATATTAGATTTTTAAGTACCACATTTAATCAAGTCTAATTTGGGACGCCCTCTTGTGTGAGGCGTTTTTAGGCACCTGAAATTGAGATGTGGGTTATCTTGTGATTACTCTGAAGTGAATATAGTGGCGGTGAGCCATTGTCTGACTCCTCGCCAACCCTGCTATGACATGAATGAGGAAGTCGTTGGTTTTATACCCGCTCTCTGTGGTGCGACCGTCCGCTGAGCCTCCCTCTTCCTCTGCCAGCTCTGGCTCATCATCCTTAAAGCTGGAGAGGAAATAAACTCTTATTATCAGATGGCATGTTGTTGAGGCTGGAGGCAGTAACATGAGAATCTTTTTCTCCCCCTCTCTTTTTCATATGGGTTCATGCTGCTTTTATCTTTTATCTGTTTTTCCCCCCCCCCAGTACCTGGTTGAACTTGTGTCGAAAGAGATGAGGGTGTCGGACAAGGCGGCGAGTGTGTCAACACTGGAGCTGTGAAAATAGATGGAGAATAAACACATGGCATTCCAGGGCAGCAATCAATCGCGAGAGTGAAAAGAATGAGAGCAAACACACCATAACCATTCACAAAGAAAACCACCTGAAAGTCCATTTAAAGCTTTGTTTTTCTTTCATTGTACTATAAAGATATTTGGGCAGACATTATGTTGATCTTTGAAACTCATTATCACATTATCCTGGTTCAGAATTACTCCATTACTCCACTGTCTGCAAAATGTATATATAGTTATATATAGTATACAGACAAATGGCCTATGTGAAGGTCATATTAGGATATATAAAATTACTAACTCGTTATCACTGATCACTGTATTTGGTCGACGTTGTAGCTGCTAGTAAAATGTTTTGTAGTTTGACCTTTAAGAATGCACAATATTTTGATAAAGTTACTAACAAAGTTACTACCTACTATAGTACTGAATATTTTTTATATGGAAACCTTTCCCCATTTCCACTGAAATGTTGTCAAGTATAAAGCGACTTGTAAGAGTAATGCTAAAGGAAAGTAAAAGTATCCAAAATCTTAAAAACACTTTTGGAAATGCACTTTATTAATTTCAATCACTAATACTATGCTGTGGCAGTGCTGATTTTGATTGGTGGAAATCTGACCTTGGCTGTGGAGACGGTTCTGGTTCAGGTTCAGGTTCTGGTTCAGATTCTGGTTCTGGTTTTGGTTTTGGTTTTGGTTTTGGTTCAGTCTTCACTAGGATCTCTGTTACAGCTGACACCGGGACAGGTGAGA